>JACEGR010003170.1:0-110628 GCA_014170235.1 Listronotus bonariensis | reverse complement strand
ACGTCGAACACCTCTCATAAGAACTACTGTTAAATATTAGCAGGTATACCTATATGGTATCTGACTTGTCCAAAGTAAGAAGTTCTTCATTAAATACCACTTAAGGGTCGTCCCGTTGCTTTTAGGCCCATTTTGGAATATAATATTAATTATAGCCCAAATTTGCCAACTCATTTGAAAGACTGATGTTGCGTAATATAACGGCACCGCCTAACAATGGGTCCTAATATTTTTTCTACTTCTGTTGGCGCCTGACCCATCAGGTATCAGGTAAAAATATTTTTTTATTAGAAATTCGTTTTAAATTATTTTAAAATCAATTATTTAAAATTATTCTTTTTACTGAAACAAAATTAAATATATATTATATCATTCAAATCTGCTAATATTATCCCTAGGATATATACAACGTGTCCAAAGTAAGGAGGGCCAGTATGGGCATCTTGAAAATGGTAAGAGATACGAAGTCGGTTAAATGAGAACAAAGTTGAGGTTTTTATGCCCAATAATATGCCGTTTAGAAAGTTTTAAAATTTCTAGTATTTTCGGAGATATCCGGAAAAACCGAAAAATTAGAAATTTATTTAATTTTTTCCTGGTCTTATTTAAAATCGAATTTAAAAATAAATTGCACTTTTGCATTGCCACTTTTTCTGCACTACCTAATGATGGCATTTTATTTGAACTGCAACGTTTCGTTTTCGTAGGACCATCATTAACTTTATTTTTTAAATACGTTCCTGATATTCTAATATTAAAATTTAGAAAGTTTATTTTAATACAAATTTAATTATATATCACACATTGGGTTTTGACCCTAATTCGGACCTGTATTTTGGGAAATTTGACAAAAATATTTATCTCTACATTTTAAGTTAATAAATTACATTATTAAAGCAGGCAGAACTTATCGAAAACCCTTCAACATCACTAACTCATATTTTTTAATACGGTCCTGATATTTAAATATTGAAATTTCTAAGTCAATTTTATTTAAAGTTAACCTTATGGTTTAACCATAATACAGCCCTGTATTTCTCAGACTTTGATAAAAATAGTAAGTACTGCATTTTAAACTAATACATTGGTTTAGTAAAAAATTAAACTTTAACATACAGAAATAATAACATTAAATGATTTGCTTATAAAATGACAATTTTTATGCGGAACTTTTAGTTAGTTTTAGCTTTTTTCCTATTTGGGTAAATCTAACAACAAGCAAAACATACTTAATAATCTTGAACTGTAAATTATCTAAAATATTAGAAAAGCCCTAAAAACAAATATTTAGGTTGGTAATAAATCATTACTTTTTCTCAACATTGACGATATGACGGTATAATCATTATCGCGGAATCATGCAAAATCCCTCTAAGTTGTTTTGCATTTGCGCAGATTTAGGATCTTACCATCATACCATTAATTAAAAAAAACAAATGATCTATTACTAACTTAAGTATTTTCTTTACTTAGGCTTTTTTGATATTTTAGATAAATTACAGTTAAATATTATTAAAGATGCTTGCTTTGTTAGATTTACTTAAATAGAAAAAAGCGAACACAAGTTTCGTGTAAAAATTGTAATTTTATAAGTGAATCATTTGACCATTTATTACTTAAGAATTTTTTAATTATTATTTTTAGTAAATTTATGTTGTATTTTAAAAGTGACTTACCATTTTTATCAAATTCTAAAAATACAGGCCCTATTACGGTTAAACCATATTTGAATTTAAAATAAAATTGGCTTAAAAAATTTAAATAATTAAGTATCAGAACCGTATTAAAAAAAAGTAAGTAAGTGATGCTAGGGGATTTTCATTATGTTCCGCTTGGTTTATTAAAGTAATTTAATAATTTAAAATGTAAGGTTAATTATTTTTATAAAATTTTTAAAAATACAGGTCCGTAATAAGATTAAACCCTAATGTGTGATACATCATTGAATTTGTATTAAAATAGGCTTTCAAATTTTGATATTAGAATATCAGGACCGTATGTAAAAAATTAAAGTTAATGATGGTCCTACAAAAACGAAACGTCGCAGTTCAAATAATATACCATAATAAAATAGAGCAGAAAAAGTGGCAATGCAAAGGTAAAATTTATTTTTAAATCCGATTTTAAATAAGAACAGGAAAAAAATAAAACAAATTTCTAATTTTTTGGTTTTTCCGGATATCTCCGGAAATACTCGGAATTTTAAAACTTTCTAAACGGCATAATATTAGGCATATAAAACCTCAACTTTCTTCTCATTTAACCAACTTCGTATCTCTTACCATTTCCAAGATGCCCATACTGGCCCTCCTTATCTTGGACACGTTGTATACTAAGTTGAAACGAGTCTTTTAATGCTCATTAGCCAAATGCGAATTTGAAAAAACACATGTGGGAACGTTCTTAAACCGTTTTAAAAGTGATACCTAATTCGCATTGAACAATATAATATGTAAGTACTAAAAAAATAAATGGTATGCAAATTATACTTTCAAAACGGTTTAAGAGCGTTTCCAGATGCGTTTTATGCTTATTTGCATCTATCTAATGCGCATTAAACCGCTCGTTTAAACTTGGTAATTCTTTCTGTCTAAAAATTTTACTTAATTCTGTTCCTTCACCGGAAAAAAGTTTTCCCGTTTGTTTTTTTTTTGGTCAAACCAAAGAAGATACTAGCTAACGCAAGCTAGTCATTTTGTGGTCAAACCTACAACAAGTATATTATTTATATATTTTAGTTAAATTAAGGCGTTGAGAACCACACCGAACCATCACACAAATTTCAAAAATAGCTTTAACCTTTCAATGGAGAAATTGATATATCTGAAATATATACTGCTGGAATACCCCGAATATCCTGATTTTGCACCATCTGACTTCTATTTTTTTTACAAAGGGAAGGTATAGTTTTGTAGTTCTAAATGAAATAAACCAGAAATCTCGCAGACACTACTGCACTGGTGCGGAAAGGTACAAAAATATAAAGGATTTTTATGAACTTCATGTTCATAAGGAAATTTTGCCTTGGTCAAATTAAAACTTAAATGGTGAAAGAAACACATTCCGCAAATACCAATATTTCCACAATAAAAAAACTCTTTTAATTCGCTATTTACCTGCAAAATGCCACAAATTGTACATTTACCATAAATTATAATAAGTACAAGTAGGGTATTAGGTAGCATTGTGCTAAAATAATAAAAATAATAGTAAAATTTTGTTTTTATGTTTTCGTTACGCTGGTAGAAAAAATTGCGATCCTAAAACGTGCCGAACCGCCGAAAGTGCCTTTTTCCGCTCTTGGATGCGTAACTGCTTAACTACACTCGCGTGTGAAAAAATTGGCACTTTTAGCCCCAGTTAGGAAATATATAATTTTCTTTAAACAATTAAAAGTTGTAATTCAAAAGTAAGACCTTTAGGACAATTATTTATATTATATGTATTTATTATCCAGTTAATTTCATTGCAGAGTCATCTTTTACGCTTTATCGGGAGAATTTCTGAACACCCTGTATGACTTCGTGTACAGTTCCTAGAAAAAAATACCATAAAGATAAAATCCCCAAAAATATATTTTTAAATTTTATGCAAAATAAAGTGTCCTATTAAAAATCAAAACGTTTAAAAACACAAAAATATACCAATAAAAAGACCACAACTTTTTAATTTCTATTTCCATGTAAACAAAAATTCGTCGTGCAATATTTTTTACCGTTATCTGGCTTGCATCAGCCCTGATGTCCGTTCATCCCCCATCTCCCGCTGCACGGACACAAATAAACTTGAATTTTTTGATGTTCCGTTTTACACGGCGTATCTCGGACACCAACATTTATTTTATTTTTATTCTTCCCGTTTTTTAACCCGGCTATTTCCCGAGAAACGTTCGACTCTGTGTACAGCATAGAACGCTCTTTTGGTATTAGAGCTACAAAAGCCAGTGGAGTAGATGTAATTGTTTTCTGTATTTAAAAAATCATAACATAATAATCCCTGGGTCAGAAATGGAATTGACTTCATTATAATAACACTTTTAAAACCTTTTTGGGTTTTTTTACGAGTCTACCACGAATATTTATGCCGCCATTTATGAAAGCGGCACTCTTACCCAGCCTGTCAATGTCAAATGTTTCGGGTGTCGAAATGAGCACACGCGTCATTTCTTTTATCCTATATATAGCTTACCACAATGTTTTACATGCAATTTTTAAAAATTGTGCCAAAAATCGTTAGAGTTGTTAGTCACGAAACAATAAGATCCAAGGATATGTTTTGAGTATCGGATTGGGAGGTTTTCGTAAACCTGACGATTTTTGGCACAATGTTTAAAAATTGCATGTAAAACAGTAAACTTGTCAAAAAAGTGACACGTTTGGCCAGGCCGAAGCATCTGAAACATTTGACATTGACAGGCTGGGTTAAAGCGCCGCTTTTATTTGTGGCGGTATGAATATTCGTAATAGACTCGTCAAAAGGAACCCCTCCTAAAGAGGTTTTAAAGGTGTTCGTATCATGAAGTCAATTTTATTACTGGCCCAGGAACTATAAGCAGTTAGTACCAATATTATATATCCAGAAATTTAGTGCCGCGCTTAAAAACCAATAGTTCGTATTTATTCAGCTTCATACAGCTTGTATAAATACTTAATCATCAGATATTAATTTTCTGCGTATACAAGGTATGTTAAAAAATATGAATTTTGTTTAAAAAGTACACGACTCTATAAAACGACTAAAAATAACGACACAACCTAACTAAACTTAAAAACAATATGATTGTTGGCATTGATCGTTGCACGTCCCTTTTTAACTTTCTAAATTGCGCATATATGCTTCCTTCTTTAGTATTATCGCATCTTGGTTAACCTAAATTATAATCCAGCGAATTTACTCCATTCTCGCGAAGGAAGTTTTTACATAAAAATAGATTTGTACTTTTTCTATGTTAGGATTAACTGTTATTATTTTTAAATTTTATTATGAATTGGGTGAGTCATTGCGCCTGCCTTGTACTCTAATAAACACAATTTAGGAAGCCAGGAAGTCTAACTTGCAAAACAACCGCAATGTAATACAGCTATCCCTTAAATAAGATCAACAATTAATATTGGATTGCTATTGTCCAGTTTTTATCTCAAAAACAGTATCTTGTTCACGATGTCAAAAAAAAATCTGACTATAATTTGCCGATACTTGCTTATACTACTACAAAGTTAACTTTATTGGCAAACACTTTTAGCTACAGTAGCTTTCAAAAAATTGTTCCTTAAATATTGTCCCTACATGGGCTATGGCGTCTTTTATGAGTCTTATGATTGTTTATCCATTTAAAAGAGTAGTTCGCCTTATTAAGTTCTTTAAAAGAAACAGAAAGCTTGGACGAGCTGTAAGACAATGTTGCACTCCATCTAGAACAGCTCCAAGCATTTTTATCGATCCTTTATCCTTGTTTCGAGACTGTAAAACCTAAAGCAGCCTTTTCTTCCTATTTTAAACTCAACAAATATTTAAGGCCCATGTTAATAAACTGCTTATCACTTTACCTAAGACAGTCACGGTACATTAAAGCGTGGACTCTCCAAAAACAAAAAGGATATTAATAATTATTTTTATTTAATCTGAGTATTAAGGCTATCTAATAAAAAAGAAACAACCAATTTTTGCATAATTTCACACAAAAGAAAATAAAAATTATCCTTGTTCCCCATTTTTCTCCATCCTTGTTTTCAGAACGGCATTTATGTGGACGAATAAATCAGGGGTGCTTCTGCTAAATTTATAGCCGAGATAAAGTCAGCCCGAATCGGGAGCTTTTTATAGTTTGGCTGGGCCGTGAAATGTAGATGTTCTCCACCCCTGATACCCCCAAACACCCTCGATCCCCTGGAAGGTGTGGGGAGATATGATTTTAAAATCGAGGAAATTACGATTTCTCGTGATTTTTATCTTATTTGCCTCAAACAAAATTATTGGTAATTTTGCACCTTCACCTATTTTATAGTATTTGTTTTTGTGTAACATATATGTGTTTTTACAAGTTTGTGGGTTAGATTAACCACATGTACATGCCCAAAGTTACAACTCATTAAAATAGTAGATCAAGACCGTATCAAGGATATTATTTTTTTATCTAAAAGTGAGATACTCACACCAAATATACAGGGTGGACCATTTTTTAATCTGAAACAGGTGAATAACCGAAAAACGACAAAATTTAGAAAGAGATGTTTCAAGTAAAAGTTGTTTAAAATAAAGGGGGAAATTTAATGATATTACTAGTTTGTGACCTTTAACTTTGTTCTTCTAAAGGACAACCCCAATTTTTTTGTTTAGAATTTTAATCTACCTACAAAAATAACCAAACTTTTTTAATTTTATTTCAATTATAAAAGATATGTAACAGAATACATTTTAAGGACCAATTTTTTATAAATTTTATGTTTAGAAATAACTAGAATGATCACAATTATATTTTTGTAAAGATGTATTTTTTAACAATAATAAACATTTTTTAATATGCTGGTTGAGAATTAAGTCATGTTAAGAATTCGTTTAAACAAGTAAAATAAAAAAACATTATTTTAAAACGCATTTTAGAAGAAAATCTTTTAAGTAAAATGTATTTGAAATGAAGGGGCAAATTTAAACAAAATATTAAAAAATGTTTATTAATGATAAAAATACATTTTACCAAAAATACAATTGTGATCACTCTTGTAATTTCTAAACATAAAATTTATAAAAAATTAAAATTTATGTTGTTACATATCTTTTAAAATTAAAATCGGATTAAAATAAGTTTTTAATGAAAATTTCTCATTTATACGCAGATTAAGATTCTAAACAAAAAATTGGGGTTTTATTTGAGACAGCAAAGTGGATATGGATATGACCTTAAAATGGTAGTCACAAACTAGTGATACCATTAAATTTGCCTATTTATTTCAAACAACTTTTACTTAAAATGTTTTTTTCTAAAATGCGCTGTTTTATTTCTGGAGCCGTCATTGTAGTTACGCCAGTGGTTATTCGTATGTCTCAGGTTAAATGGAGCACCCTGTATACCAGATGTTATTGGCCTAAAGAAAAACTTTGGTAAAATAGTGGGGAAATATTTTGGAATTTGTAAAAAAATCAGTTTTTGGTTGTGTCCCCCAAAGAAAAACCGAGTTTTAATAGTAAATCCTCAGTTTACATTTTTTCGTGAATTTATTCAAATTTGTCGCTAAATCTTTTCTTTGGCAAATTTATCTATATTTTTCAAAGAACTACAGCCAGTTAAAATTTTTTCACTCTACCATTTTCACTTTTAATTGCCCCTAATTACACAGGTCCACAAATTTAAAAAAATTCTGTGCTGAGTATCGGGCAAATATTTTCTTACATATTTTTTCCCGCTGAACACGAATCTGTCAGTCAAGTCAAAACTAGGGGCAAACTGCAAAAAGCCGAATCCAGGGGCCCAGCATTTTTTTTCAAATGGAAAGGAAGGTTATGTAGCACCTCATTTTAAAGGCCCATTGATACTTTACCTAACGCAACTTTATTTTTGAAAATCGGCCCAACCGTTTACGACTTACAAGCCAATACCACTGGCTATACTGTTTGTGTATAGTATTTAAGTTAAATTTCAAATGGTTTTTGGCTAGTTTGGTACCCTTTTTTTTGTTTAAATAAATAAATAAATAAATAAATTGATATTTATTCAAAAGTTAAAAAAATTTACACTCTTGAAAAGGCAAAAGTTCATCTTATACTTTCGTATGAATTGATCAATCACTTAACCTGTTTTTCTAATCTACTTAAGGTTAACCTCACAGAAACATAATAGGTTTTTTTTTGCTTAATTAGGCGATATTTTTAGGCAGTCTTATAAACTCTATAATGCTTAGTAAATGTATAAATTAAAAACAAAAAAAATCTGTTTTAAAAACAAGCTTTTATTAAAATGGACTAAAAAGAATAACATAAACTTTTCCTTTAAAACTTTTACCGTATGTTATAATAATGTTTATTTATTTAAAAAAAAAAGTACTTTTAAGGCTCTCATTCAACAAACGTTTGACAAAATAATACCCGAAAGTCTACCAACAGGCCAACAATTTTGAAAGCCGAAATCCATGTGTTTGACATCTCCATCCCGCTTTATCTATAAGCAAAGAGATGTATCTAAGAGATAACAGAAGCGATATTCGTGATAAGCTCGGGTGAAGTGCAGCCGGCTATATGGATTTTACAGGGAGTCCCAAATATTAACAAAAATATTTAAAGGTAAAAAATAAAACCAAATATCAAGCAATCGTGTACAGGGTGGCGCCTTTTCGTTGACCTTGCAGGGTAGAGCGAAAACTAAAAAAGATAGAACAAATCTGATTACATTGTTATTCTGGTATCTTTGACCAAAAATAAAATACCCATGACCAATTCTCTAATTGTTACTAGCTTTAAAAATTTGTTTTTTGAATCTAAAATTTTTAAATTTGGGCCGGTCACCAAAATTTCTCGTACTTGCATCTCTTCATTTAATACAGAGCTTCTTTAATCTTGCTTACCAATTATTTAATCATACTAATCAATGTTAATCATTTTATGAACAATTGCATTTTTTTATTGAGCCATGTATTTTAAGGCGTTAATGATAAAATGACAAATTTGTCTTACTTAGGCACCGGGCACGATAAATAGCGTCAGCGTCGAGCGGCTGATTAAAAAAAAACAAGTTCTTTTATTTTCGCATAAAGATTAAGACGCTTAGTATCGTGTCAGAGGTTTTACTCACCATTTATAACCATTCCGTGACCAATTTGGAGTTATTTTTCAAACCACAAATTTTACATTTTGAGCCGCTAAATAGATGGGGTATCCAAAATACTTTAAATTAAAAAAAAATATTATATAATATTTATTTTTGGTCCACCTCGTTCAAACAAAAATATTCTATCATTGTTCAGGTCTATAGTGTCCCCTTATGTCAACTGTACTCAGCTTACAATGCCACAAATTTGTAGGTACAAAGGGCCTGCATAATGTTCATTAAGGTCGACTTGCCAAAGGGCCATCACATTGCCTGTTTATTGTATGAACTTATTATTGTTTTTACTTACCACACAATAAGGGAAAGTATTTTCATCTTAAAAATTTTGCTGCTTGAAGCTTTTGCAGGTTTTCACATGTCTGTTCTCTCAGGTTGTTGGCGTCGAATATCATCAGATCCTCATATTACCAGAACATTTCGAAGGATATTTCTAAAGTCAGGCTCTGAGCCATAGAAAATATCCAGACTTCAAAATTTTATCAACTACTTCATACTTAGTATCTATACTTTGACAACTATAAATTGATAATGAATACCTGGTAATAAACTCCCGTACCTCCGGTTACTGTAGTTTTAAACCAATAAAATACATTTCAGATCAATGAGGCAAGTTGCAACTCTAGAGAGGGGGTCAAGGGTGCCCCCTTCTTAAATATGTCTGGCTTCCTTGGCAGGTAATTAAAGTAACATAAATTGTTGTCGTGAATTTTGAAATATCTTGTATATCGAGTGTCTGCTTATTAATGGTGAACTGAGAAACCACATATTTCTTATAAAAAATATGTATTAAGATTTAACATTTAACCAAATTGCTATCTCGGTAATTTTTAAAGATAAAGAGTTGTGGTTAAACTGGGCAAAGTTGCGCTTTTTATGCTTAACAATATTCCGTTTTAAAAATTTAAAAATTTGCAGCCGCTCCGGAATTATCCGGTATAAAAACAAACTTTTGTGAGACACTTTTAATTTTTTTTTTTTTTTTGGGTTTATTTGAGTAGGTATTTTAAAAGAAACAACATATTAACGTTGCAAATTTTTGTGTTCTATAAAATGATATAACTAAATTTAAGATCTGACTTTTCGTCTTTGAGCCACCATCGTCAACTTTGTTTTTTATGCGACGTTTTGAAACGAAAAACCATCATCATTCACTATTTCACCATTAAAAATAACGATTTTTTCCCAAACGTTTATGGAAATTTCCGTTTGCTGGTAAGTATGCATCCATTTTTTTATGACAGGATACGATAAAGTTGATAGAGGCGTTTAATTAAATTAAATGCTTTATTTTATTACGTATAAGTAAATGTATGTAATTAACATTAATTCTTGTAGCTTATTAGTGAAATTATAAATAGATAAATAAATAAAAAGACTAATAATGACTAGTGATAGACAAAAATGGATGCATACTTACTTTCAAATTGAAATTTTCGAACTCATTTGGAATAAAGACTTAATTTTAAATGGAAAAATAGTGGATAAAGTGTAATATATCGTTACATTTCGAATTAAAATACGAGTTTATTAAGATCAAAACCAAATTTTCCCATGATGGCGGCTCAAAGACGAAACGTCAGATCTTAAATTTAGTGACATCATTTTATAGAACACAAAAAGTGGCGATGTTAATGTGTTGTTTGTTTTAAAGTGTCTCCTCAAATAAATCAAAAAAACTCTTTCGCAAAATTTTGTTTTTCCGGATAATTCCGGAAGGGCTGCAGATTCTTAAATTTTTAAAACGCAATATTGTAAAGCATAAAAAAACGCAACTTTGCCCCAATTTAACCAACTCTCTATCTCTTATAATTACCGAGATAGCAATGCTAATACATCTAATTTGTAACACCCTGTATAATAATTATTATTTATCATGGTTCTTTGTTTCCTTTTAGACTTTTATACACCAAAAATTTCTTGTTAGTTTTTATCGGTATGAAATCATATATCTGGTCTAGTCAAGAAGTTAATTTCCTGCGGAAAATAGTTTCGAGTCTCCGTTGCAGAGATCCTAATGGTGGCCCTCAAATTTGTAACATCTGGATAGGTAGTACATTATTAGGCACTACAATCTATTATTGATAAACAGCTGATATAGGTTAGTTCTTTTTGATTTATTGTTAGCCTAATATATTTTGTCCATGTTCAATTGAAAAAAACACTCAACCATGGTTATTGACATTTTCAACTTATACAATGTTTTTATTATAAATAATCACAAAACTAACCTAGTTAATTATATTTAATATATACTTAACTTATTCTACTAGAGAATCAAAGACCTTCAATGCCTTCTAAAAGCACATCTTCTTTTAGTAGTACTGGAATCTACAACCAAAAATTAACTTCTTCTTTTGTTTGACATGCGGTCAAAGACAGTGACGGCGCCAGGCATAATTAAAGGTTGGGTGCCCGGCTAATGCAGGGGCGTACCGCGCCACACCCTCCACGCGCTTTAGTGTCATTTTCGGGGCAGCAGTAGCAAGTCACGAATACTTTTTCAAAGATTAGTCAGTCAGTTTTTAGGTATAATTAAGTGCAAAGTGATGTGATGACTGGCCTATTACTGTGTTTTGTGAGGTCATTAATATATTCCCAAGATGGTTTTCGGACAGTAGCGTCGAAACGAATGAAAATATTTACTTATACAGAGTGTAAAAAAATGCTACATTTTTGACAAAAAGTGTTTTTGAAAAATATCGTGTTTTAAATATTTGTATTAAGGCATTAAATTGTTTAAAATTAAAACCGCTTCATAAGTTTTAAAACATCTTCCCAAGTACGCTTAATAGATTAGTTTAGTCGAGAGGTTGATTTCCTGCAGAAAATACACTCCTGGACAAAAAAAAACCAGACCAACAAAATTTTGTTCAAACTCAATTTTAAATCAGTTTTGGCTTTTTGGCCGACTTTAATTACCTTTTGGTCCAGGTGTAGCTTCTTCCATCAAGATTACTATCATTATGGGATTTGCAAAAAGTTATATAGGATTAGGTGTTATACAGGGAAGAGTCAAATGTTACATTTTGACCCCATTGTACAATTTTTTACTAGTGTACTGAGTTGTAAAGCCCAATCTTTTTAACATATCTTTTTTATTTATATCAGTATCTCTATTCTAACAGAAAACACATATTTTAATTATAGTAGGATAGCTAGAGTAAACGTTGGGCCTGTAATTTGTATAGTGATGAGTCAAACCATGCTAAGTACGTAAAAAGACCTTTAAAGGAGCTTTAAGAAAACATCACATTAGGTACATCTTACTTTATTAGTTTTGGAAAGATGGCCATCCAAATCAGCCACACCTCTCAGTTCCCCTGGCAGGTACTTGTGCTAATCGAAAACCCCTGTCATTTTTTCTTCAAACCTTACTATGAATAACTAAATCCTAAAAACATTTCAAGCTTACAGCGCCAAATTTTTTCTTATAATATTTTTTAAACTTTCAAAAATAAAATAAATAAATATTAATTAAGAAATTAAGAAAAAATATATTTAACTATCCAGAACTAACATGACCCCCTACCTATATTATGTCTTCGGTAGAAGTAATATCAAGTATATAAACACTGAAAACCGAAGACAGAGTATAGATGAGGGGTCATGGTTAGTTCTGGTTAATTAAATTTTGTTTTTAATTCCTTAATTAAACCTTTATTGCACATTCACTACAATATGTCGCCATTCTTTTCCTCTATCTTAAACAAAACTACCTGTACCTAAATATTCGTCGAGAATACCTATCGGATTTTTGAATTTTTTCTCTGGCATGGGTTATTATGCGTCGAGATTACCACCGCCGAAGTTTGTTAAGTTGGTTGGTTTCTATTATTTTTAACTCATTAAATTCTAACTTATGCCATTTTATGTTAGTAAGGATCAACTTTTTTAAGCAATAATATCGGCTGAAGTCAATATTCGTATCTTTTGAGATACGCCACTTCGTGATATTGCCTACGAAATAAGAGGGTTAGATACAAATAGGTTTTCAAATCTTTTTAAAATGCTTTAAACCGTATTAACACGAAAAACGCCTTTAGTATTCGCTAAGCCAAGCAAAAACCAAAATTATTATTATTTTTTTCTTTTGGAACTAAGACCGACATATTACACAAAAGCCAGTATAAATTTAATTTTGCAAAGAAATTAAACATATTCCATTGGGACCTTCAATCCAGGAGAAATAATATTCTTTTCAAGCCAAAATGAAACATCGCTAATTACATATTCATTCACAATCTCGTCCCGAATAAATCACAAAAACGAATTTATGTCGCAGAGTGTGTTTTTGGCCACAATAGAACAGCGTTTTCATTCTTGGGAAAAGTTTAGCTATTTTCCGCAGAGGGCAATTTATTTTTCCAGCAACGGGGGAGCCTTATCTAAACAGAGGCGAAAATAATATCGGGCTGATAAAAGAGACTACCGTTGTGGCATCGGTACACTCTGGAGACGCGCCGAGATAACTCACATGCGGAAAAATTTATACCGTGACACGGAATTTTTATTTTTCCATTCCCCTCCGGTCATAATCGGGATAATATGTATTATGTGGGGTAAAAATGAAAAACATTAAAATGCATTTAGCAAAAGTTCGGTTTAAAAATTGCTATAACTAATTTTGTTTCATCATTGGATGTTTGAAACATTAATAAAATGTAGATTGCTGTATTAATACATATTATATTTTAATCCATTTTGATCGCGAACAATTTTAGAAAATATAAAGTTGTATAAAGAAGAAAAACAAGATTTTTTTAGTTTTTTATCATTTCCTTTTACAGAAAAGTGGCCACTTTTGAGATATAGGAAAACTTTTGCTATTTTAAATAGAACACCATGTACATTTTGTTAAATTCTTAAAATTAAATGTTTCTTCGCATAGATGTTATTTCAAAAAATTATGGATAATGATCTCCAAAAAATTAACTTTATGACATGAAGATTTATTATTTGACAATAAAAATTTGCCACATACCTACAAGGTTTTAGGCAAAATCCTGTAACAAAGCTAAATCTTATTTACAAAATTAACAAAAGTCTTTTAACCTAATTGCCATAGACAAGAATCTAATTACAACTATTATTTGGTAAATAACGTAAAGTTCTCGCCAGTAGAGAAGATGCCACGGCGTTATCACTTCTGTCTCACTTTTAATTATTCTCCTTTTTGTTGCTCGCACACGATGTAAACTACGCGTTTAGACAGCGATAGTTGATTGCCGTCTTTATTTGTATGACGCTTGTGGCATTTTTGTAACTGGTTTTTAGTCTACAGCTTTTTGCCTATTTTTTTGTAACCTGGTAATAGCAAACTTATTGTCAAATACTCTTAATGGGTATGTAGTCAATAGAAACAATAAATCTATTATTTTTAAAAATAACCATAGCCCATGTTATTTTTTTTTAAAGAAAAAGATGATGGTGTTACAAAAATTGATAAGAAAAATTGAAGGCAGATTCTACTATTGAAAATATGAAAAACAGTTTATATAAACATGGGGCAGCAAATTCTTTGTTCTCAAGATATAGGGTGTTAAACTTGTAATTTGTTTAAAAATATCCTAAATATTTTTACCAATTGTGTTTAATTTGGCATTGGTATTTATGGCATTCATGGGGTAATTTATTAGTAACTTAATTACATGTAGGTAAGTCCAGTGGCGTCTCAAGCAGCAACTGAAGGAATATTTCTATATAATTTCAAAAAAAAAACGGTACGCCACTAACTGTGTAAATGTGTGTAAAATATGTATGTTTACTTAAAATTAAGCAACTTAAAATGCAGCTTTTATGTCCCTTATGTTTACGTATCTTGTTTAGTTTAAAAGAAAGATAAAATCCACTTAGTTGCATATTTTTACACCATAAAAGAAACATTTCCGGAACTTTTTCTTTTAAAATTAGGTTCTTTAATTTTTATCAGAAATTATGTAAAAACAACAATACTTATTTAAATAAGGTTTATCTTTAGTCTAACAATTTTTACTAAAATAAGAGTTTTTAAAATTTCTTGTTTTTGGTTTGTATACAGGGTTTTCCATTTAAAATAACAAAGTTACCATATACCGGAAAATCGGCAATTTTGTTTTTGTGTTTACGGAATGTCACAGTCAAATGGCAAAGATATAATAAAAAAAGAAAAAAACCTTAGCATTTCTGCGAAAACCGAAACTTTATTACTTTTATTTCTTCTAAAGTTATTCACAATTATAAAGTGGGCAAAAATACAATATAGACGGACAACCTGTATAAGACAAATAAAATAATTCCCCTACTGTCGCAATAATAAACAAAAGGTAATTTTCACTTATTAGATAGTTTAGAGAAGAACCCCTACTTTTTTGTTATATCATCAGGACTCCTTAGATTCTCTACGCAGGCGCGTTTCGATCTACCTAACCATCTACCGTTAATAAGTGATTTGTGATAAAGCTATATGGTCTCTAAAGAGAAAACTTTTAGTAGAAGAGCTAACGCACTACGAGCACAATAAGGGTAGTTTTCCCATAAGAAATACATGGGGAAAATTTAAGGTCCGAAAACACAATTTTGGTGCCATCCCAACCCCTAACACAAAATTAGAATTTTTATGCCCTAAGTCACCACGTGCTAGATAGGGTAGCACCAGACGTCATCACCTATAAATTAAAAAAGTCCGCGGAGCTGGGTTCGAACCCATGACACCTTCGTGACAGCCCAACACCTGTGTGAGAATCCAACGCCATATACCACTAAGCTGATTGAAGAGATCTGATAATTGAAACGCTAAACGGGGTATAATTGGGGCCAAGGCATTATATTTAGAATCTTGCGCAACTCCATATTTAGGGCGTGGTCAATCTGTCAAATGTCACCTGTCAAATATCACGTGACTTAGAAAATGGCGCCTGTCAGCTGTCACCTGTCATATTTGCGAACCACTTGGTTACGTGAATGAGATAAGGCAGTACGCATGCGCGAAAATAATGTCAATATAACCTAGAAATAAGGCGTTGATTGACATAGGATCTTTGGACATGCCATTTAAACACATGTAAACTTTGTAGTCAAACATGGACAAAGAAGTAACCTATGGACAATTGAGTATATATTGGACAAAATCTCAGAGCGTTTATATGGGAATTTTGTTAAAGATAATGGGCTAAGTCCGATATGGACAGGGGAAATTTCGGCAAGAAAACAATATATTTATTTTAACGTACATTATACGGTGCCGTATTTTAAAAACGGTGCCGTATTTTAAAAACAGTGCCGTATTTTAAAAAACGGTGCAGTATTTTAAAAAAGGTGCCGTATTTTAAAAACGGTGCCGTATTTTGGAAATACAGGGCTGTTCAGCTGTTTATTTTGCTGTTCATATTTAATTACCTGTTCATGTTTAGACTTTTGCCTCTTGTAATTTAAGAATTAGTAGAATAAATAAGGTACGTTAAAATAAATATATTGTTTTCTTGCTAGAAACTTACTCAGTTCATATCAGACTTGGCCCATTATCTTTAACTAAAATTCCCATATAAACGCTATGAGATTTTGTTCAATATATAGGTTAATTGTCCATAGGTCACTTCTTTGTCCATGCTTGACTGCGAAGATTTACATGTGTTCAAATGGCATGTCCAGATCCATATATATAACCGAATAGGCACTTTCAAACTGTATAAAGCCGGTTCTCAGCTAAAAGCTACCTGGTTTGCAAGCAGGGATTACCACTTCGCTCCGCAGCTCTAAAATCCTAAATAAGGACGTTCGAAGGCCTACAACAGTCGAGAACATACACCCTATAGGATCTTGGACATGCCATTTAAACACATGTAAATTTTGTAGTCAAACATGGACAAAGAAGTAACCTATGGACAATTAAGTATATATTGGACAAAATCTCATAGCGTTTATATGGGAATTTTGTTAAAGATAATGGGCTAAGTCTGATATGGACAGGATAAATTTCGACGAAAACAATATATTTATTTTAACGTACATTATTTATTCTACTAATTCTTAAATTACAAGAGACTAAAACTACCCTTATTGTGCTCAGTAGTGCGTTACGCTCTTCTACTACTTTTTAAATTACTATTTTCTAATTAAATAATAATTTAAAAGTAAATGTGCATTAAAACCCTTCAAAAACGAATTAAACCTAAAAATTCTCCAGAGTAGAAGCAAAAAGACTTGTCATATTATTATCACCTGACTATAATTTACCGTTATTTAACTCTATAAATACTATTTTAATCAACAAGTGTTTGTTCATATTTGCAGCTATAATTTACCACCCAACTGCAATAAATTTATCAAATCCTCTATAAATCGAAAAAATAGATCCTTTAGTTTGTACAGTGACTATTACTTTAATCAAAATAGAGAAAAAGGTCGGCGAAACGTCAAAATAAATCAGTCTGATAAAATTCACGCAGAACGCAGGGATGCGTATTTGGGGACAACAAACATGGGTCAGCAGAAACTGGACGGGCGAAAAATATGGCTCGAAGGAAAGGTTAAATGGGAGTGAATAACTCTGTATAAGATAGAAAACGTAAAATATATGGTTTTTTCTAGAATTTCTATTGCTATACTAAGTTAAACTGCAAATACAAAGAAAATAAAGTTTCCCACTGCATTGCATTAAATAAAAAAGTATCAATGGGTCAATTAAATTTTATTTGTCCAAGCGAGAAAACACTCTGACCCTAGAAAAATCAGAAAACACACACGAATTTAAGCGTTTTATTAGTCACTATTTTAATAATTTTAATTTTAAAAATTCGTAACTAATAACTTTATATTTTTAACACGCTTTTATTAACTTGGGTTGTAACAATCTATCCATCTGTCTATCTATGTAACGGAATCTTTGAGCCTAATTTTAACCAACTTCCAGCTATTCGATTTCTTTGAAACTTTGCACACGTGTCAAGGACCGATGAAGATGCAATAATTTAAAAACAGTATCCCGTTATCTCTTTTGAATCGCCAGGAAAAAAATTCCATTATATTATAAAAACAACACCTAGGATGCCATCTGTTGGCAACATTTCAAACTTTGCTATTAAATGAAGAAGAAATTTTTTAGTTTTTACACAATTTGGTTAGTTGCACCATTGGTGTTCAATTTTTATGAACAATAAAAATATAGGGTTAGTTGCACCAGAGTAGCAGAAACTAAAAAATGAAAAATAATTAATAGTTTAAAAACTAAAAAACACGCTTTTATATGCAACCGAACTAAAAATTAGAAAATAATTTTTCATTAAAAAAATATTGTCATTTCATAGTAAAAAGCGTGGGGTGATAAATATATTAAATGTTATAATTATTATATTTGCAAATATCTATGATGGAAAAGTTATGAAAAAATAGTAAAATGCACTTACGCTTTTACTATGAAATGACAATATTTTTTAATGAAAAATTATTTTCTAATTTTAGTTCGGTTGCATATAAAAGCGTGTTTTTTTAGTTTTTTTAAACTATTAATTATTTAATCTTTGGACAATCCACGAAGGCTAAAAGCCTAAACACTAACGCACCGTAGGTCTTTTAAGCAAGGTAAAAGGGGATTTGTTGACACGAGACTTATACTTGTGGTGGGAGGGGGAAGAAAAAGACCTCCGCGGGCAGCAGGATCCACATTCTAGAAACTCTAGGGATAAAAGAACGAACAAAGTGGGAAGTTCGGGGCCTGTTCAGTTGGACAGTATAGGGATGCATAGGTGCAGGGCCACGTGTTTTTTGTTGTGAACCGTGAGTGGAGGAATTATACTGGACAAATTCCCTAACGCAGAAGCCATGAAAGTACCTATAAAAATGCGATAAATTCCCCACAGCCCGACGATGGGCAAGAGAGTAAAGTCTTTCTATAAGTAAAGGATCATTAATGAGGCGAACAGCTCTTCCTTAAATAAAATCAAGAATGCCACCGGTTGTGGAAGGCGCCATGCCCCAGATATGAGAACAATATTCCAAGGGAGGTCGGATTTGGGACGTATAAATTAGAAGGGGAAAATACTTTTGACTCGTAAGAAAAATCCAAGCTTTGTAGAAGCTGTCGTGGCTATAGTTACAATGTGTTTATGCCAGTTAAGGTTATTCTTAAATGTGACACCCACAAAATTGAAGGGGTCTTTGCTCTGCAAAACTTGGCCGCTCATAAGTAAAGAATGAGTATTTGATGACTTTTTTCGCAACAATAAACATGATTGTGTTTTAGATGCATTAAAATTGACAAGATTTTTGGCGCCCCAATCCAATATTAAATTAAGGTCCAGTGAATGGGATATCTGCATTGCTTTGGGTTTGTTTTCCAAATCAGGTTTAGAAATTGGTTTAGGAACCTAAAAACTGGAGTAAAGCGTACTATCGTCCGCAAAAATATGAATGGAATTAGTTGTGGACAAGAGAAGGTCGTTAATGTGAAGAAAAAACCATGTTTGTGCCAGTACTGAGTACCGAGGCACTCCAGCATTTACTTGGTAAAAGCTTGAAGAGTGGCCATCCACAATACCTGAAATATATGTTGATCAGAAAGATAACTAGAGAGCCTAGTGCAGAGTTTAGTTGAAAGACCATGAGAGGGGAATTTATTAAAGAGCGCGCCATGCAAGACCTGGACAAAAGCTTTGGATATATCAAGAGCAACGATCTGGGACTCGCCTAGAAATTCAAGATACTTATTTTAACAGTGTGATACAAAGATCTGCTGTAGATCTTTTGTAGCGAAATCCATACTGCCTGTCATGCAAAATTTTGTGATTTTCTAAATACTTTTGAATTTGTAAATTAATAAATTTCTCCATTACTTTACAAAGAACTGAGAGAAGTAAAATTGGTCTATAGTTAAATGAAAGAGATTGTTATTATGTATGCATTGTATTACTGTTTACATTGTTCTTCAAGTAATTCAAATTAAGTGTTTTATAAAGGTACTCTTTGTCCCCATGCAACAATAGTGTCAATAAATTCATGTTAGTTAAAAACGCTTTCATTAAATTAACTGCAATTTTAAACATTCATTTATCGGTATACCATTTGTTAAGAATAAATAGGCTCTAATTTTTTATATCGTCCAGTTTGGGTTTATGCATTAATATTTGGAAAACCGCGATAATTTTTAAAATTAAAATATAAATAGAATAGTGTGCATACTATCGGTAAGTCGGTTATCTTGATAAATGATTGCGACGGATCGTTATTTTTTATCTTTAATTGCGGTCTTAGTACAACCAATTTTCATAAAAGAAAGTGGTTGGTTCTGATATTTTATAATAAATTTTGATGTTTTAGGTCGTATTTGATCTAAATTTAACTGTAAGCATCATAAACAAATAAATAAACTATGCTCGATCAGACAGTTCAAAGTCCCTCGGACCACCTGTCCCTTAAACAACCAGTCACTTGGATAACTGAAGTAAGTAATTAATATTTTTTTATGAATTATAGTGTTTTAAACTACTTACTCCAAATTTTATTGTAGTATAAAAAAACAAAAATATCCTATGTTCTATTAAATAGTATCAACTTCAGAAATGATCCTCGGACCACCAGTCTCTTGTACAACCAGATTGTTGGACAATCTGATGGTCTTGGAGATCTGGCTTAATAAATTGACAAAATAGTTAGCTCTGTTGCTATTGACCATAACTTCGAATCCTGGTGTTGTAAATTTAAATAATGTAGACAGGAGACCTTCCTAATGTGGATTTTTCTGATATTACCGTTAAAACTGATATCGTCAGTGTAATTCGCAAAGAATCAATTGACAATAATTGTCAAAGTTACATTTATTAAATCTTGACATCCGATACAATTTAAAGTAGCTAGAGCAGTGTTCAATTGATGATCTGGATTAAATGGAGTTAAGCATTTAGCGAATTACACTGGCGATATCAGTTTTAACGATTATATCAGAAATATCCACATAGTCTCTTTGTCTAAAAGAAAAATTATTTAAAAATTAAGTTTTTAATAATTTTTCGTTTATATTAAAATATTTTTTTATTATGGGCTACCATACATCACTGTAAAATTCGGCTTTAAAATATGCTCTGCAAAATTTCTAAATTGAAGTTACGCACTTTGCGAACTACACTGACGATATGTTACTCTTTAAAATGCTCTGCTTAAATAATGGCAAATTATAATTAAGCGGTTTATGGTCCATAATTTAAAATAGATAAATATTATGAATAAAAGTTCATAAAAACATGAAAATTTTGAAACCTGGACAAAAAGTAGTTGGATGACCTAAATATACTTTTTCATCTTTATTAAAAAAATATTAAGGTAGATGCATGACTTGCACAATTTTTAAAAATTAAGACATTGATTTGACCAATTAATATGCTAGGACTGCTTTGATTCGGACTACGCGTACTTAAAAAAATATTTCTAATTTTATATTTTTATTTGCCCCATCTATTTTCATACAACCATAATATAATCTAAGAAAAAATAAATATATAACCACGAAAGAAAAAAGTTTTTAAAATTAAAAAGTTAACTTCCTCAAAAAGTTTTATAAATTAGCAGTAGCTTAATATCAACTTTGTAAAAGTTTTTAAATTAAATTGAATATAACATTCTGAGAAAAACGAGGGCTACATAAATGACTTTTTAATTTTTAAAGTTTCGGGGAAATATTACATAAATTTTGAAACCAAACAGAAGAAAGAGGCTGCATTTAATAAAACCGGCAATTAGTGAAAAAACTTTTGACATTCGTTATAAGTTGGACAGACGACACTCTTTAGACTTAACGAGTTTTTCATTTGGATTTTAAATTTTAGAATTAAAGCTTTGGCTCAAAAAACATTGTAACTCCCAAATAATGTGATATGGAGTTCATGAAAAAAAAAAGCGCATTTTTTAAATGTTTTTTTTAAAATAAAGTATATAGATTTGTCCTTTGACCAAAGTCCACGAAACAACGTTGTAAGTGGTAGCGCATTTGATTACTTGGGCATATGTTGTTGCATTTTTTGCATTAAGTCGGTGGTAAATTTATGGTCTTTGTTGCGATATGCACTAAATAGGGGTAAAAATGCAAATCAAAACATTACTTAGTTGCATATTTAGTTCTTATTCTATCAGTTTTGTTTGTCTCTATTAAGGTCGACTGGACTAAGAAAATAAATACAAAAAGAGGTTAACCACGTTTTTTTTAATTTTGTATCCCGAACTCTATAATATATTAAAAAATAGGAAAATTATGGAACAACATTGTAAGTTACAAGCAGTTACAATGTTGTTCCATTGTCCTTGCTGTTAAATACTCCATAAATTAAAACTAAACATTTTTTTCAAATCGAAACAGGGTTTATCTAGCACTCGTTTTAAAGCTCCTTTGATTTTCTACTCAATGCCACTTTGTTTTTGTAAATTAACCCATCCGTTCCAGACTAAGAACCATTTCAAATTTGGTTTAAATAATGTACAAAAACTTGGTTATTAGTCCAAAACGGCTGGGCCAATTTTCAAAAACAATGTGTGTGAGTTGAGTATTAAAGGGCTCTTAAGACGAGGTGCTACATAACCCTCCTTTCTATTTGAAAAATATACTAGTGCCCCCTTGGCACCAATAATTCGGTTTTTTGCAGTGTGACCCCTAACTTTGATTTCATATTTGTGTTCAGCAAGAAAAAATACGTAAGAATTTTTTGTCCGATACCCAGTAAAGACCACTTCTTTTATTTTGTGGACCTGTGATATTTAAGTAAATAAGTTCTGATGAACAGTTGTTGCCTTTTCCAAAACGTATTATTTTTAAATATTTTTAGCTCACCATAAAAATCGTTAAAAACTTTGATTTGCATAATACTTAATGAAACAGGAAGCTTCCCAACATTAAGATATAAGCGGTAATGATGTTTTCCACTAAAACCTCCTTCTGTAAGGAGATAAAAAATTAATATAATTTATCAAAAACATTAAACAAACCTGTGCCTGACAAGAAAATATTATCAGGCCGCTACTTAATCATTATAAACGCATTCGGTAGTTAAGTTTAAGGATTATGCTCAACCATCAGATAAGAGAGAGGTAGATGGCTCTTAAAAAATAATTGGTTCACTCTTTCCGAAAATCCATCATCCCGCGCCATTGTCACATCGGATCTTAGATTAATTGACGTTTCAATAACGAGTTTTTAAAATGTCAATAAAGATGAGGAAAAATACCGAACTTCTACTTCTTTTACTAACATTAATTAGCTGTCAAAAATTATAAGCAAGGCTTGACTGTCACTGGCAATTAGCGTCTTTGGTTTTACCCATGTTAACCCTGGACGTGATTCTTTTATATATATTTTTTATTATTTCAAGATTGTTTATTTTCTTTTAAATTTGTAATATTAACGTAACACAAAAAAATCTTTTTAAATTTAAACACTGAAAATGTGTGTTTAAAAAAGCGTCTCTATACAATCCAAGAACTTAAAAATCCTATTCCAGAAGATATAAACAAAACTGGAGCAGTCATTTTAAGGGATGTGATTTTCAAAATATAAATTTCACATATTAATTTTGTTATTCATCCTATTTTTTTTAATATAATGTTTTGGTCTTGTGGCATTTTGTTAAAAATGGGTCATACATGCCTAACCCAGTACATATAGGTTTTTAACAAACAAGCATCAATAAAAGCAAGCGATGATCAAGGCCATTAACCACGCTAACCTAGCGAACGCGTTAGGCCTTGGTCACGATACAGAGCGTGAGCGTCGAGCGGAAAGTTTCAAATATCTTTATGTTTCAGGTAATGACTACAATATTTTGTGGTAAACAGCGTCTTTAAACCAGTTTATATACCTTAAAAACGCTTCGCGTATAATATTTATTCGTTTCGAGCGGCCAGCGGCAGGGCTTTTCGTTCAGGAATGTTGCAGCCAGTTTATTTTAAAAAACAAGTTTTTCTATTCTCGCATAAAGATCAAAGACAGCGCTCTCACATTTTCCGCTCTACGCTGGCCACTTACGCTTATGTATCGTGTCGTAGGCCTTAAAGGTCTAAGAAATTTTTCCGCGACTCCTTGGTCCAAAATTTACAGTTTCATCGCATTAATAACCCTCGAAATCAAAACTTAAAAATAGTTAGAGGTTAGATGACAAAAGGTAGCAAATGGAGTGTAATTTTCTACTGAAATAAATAAAAATATACCGGGTGTCCGATTTAAAATAAGAAATGCAAGGCCTTTTCCGGCAAAATAATGCACATACGTACTAAATTCTATTTTGATATTTTAAATAATAAAAAGTTATAGGGGCCAGGGACACTGAGTATTATTTTCTTGAAAACTATTGAACCGATTAACAAAAAAGTAAAGCCTGTTTAAAAGAGAATTTAAATTCTTTACGATAAGGTATCACTTGGCCCCCTGTTTCATTTAAACTTTCTGACATTTGAACTGGTGGGTAGAGGGGATAACCCTGGACAAGTAAATTTTTACATAAAACTTGGTATTTTATGGTTTAGAACCTCCCGGAACGACACCATAAGTGCTCTTTTATAATGCCCCTTATGCAACATCGTCGCAGGAGGGGCACAAAGTGTTCTGACACTAATGACACACGTCAAAGGACAGATAATAAATATACTTGGTTATATTTAAAAAATACATTTTAATATTTTTTGTGTTTAAATAATGACACCAATAAACCAAAAAAGAAAAACAAATTTATCATATGTTATACAAGTCATGTCAACGGTTAAATCCTACTATTTTTTGTTTTTCTCTTAAAACTGTCCTGATTGGTTTCGTGAAACAGTTCTACACGGTAAAAGGAATACACAAAATGTGTCGGCCCAAAAATAAAAATCGACGTTTTTCAGGATTAGTGGGTGTACAAAAAGGCTTGTTTTAATTAAGATGCACTGTATATGGGTGGTGTCATTTAAAATTTAAAAGTAGTAGTTATTTTCCCTTAAACTTAAAATGATAAAAAACAAGTGAATGTATCAACCATTATATACCATACCATATATTTATGTCAAAGATCGACATACCGAGTTTCATTTTTACACCCTTAAAAGAAAAAAAGTGTTTGGGGAAACCACTTTTGAAGAACACCCGGTATTTTATAATATAAATGATAAAATAGATTTCTGATTTTTCCTATTTGGCCATTGTAAAGAACATCTAACAATAAATAAAGTCTTATTTCTTAAGTCACACAAATCTAAATTATCAAGATTTCCATAAATAACTTCCTGGAAACTTAGAAGTTACTGACGAAGGACACTACATAAACATTTTCGATCTCCCAAGAGTCCCGAGGGCATCGGGGAATCACGGCCTCACTTTTGGGGTCCGGAGGGGGCGGAAAGGCAAGGGGGCAAACTTAATCTGTGCTTCTGGTCGCTTAGATAAGGCAATCGCCAGGGATCGCACCCTCGCCCTTTTGAATCACACTATATTTAGGGTTGACACCATCAATTAAATCCTTATCTGGCAGTCGTTATAAAATAATGTTTGAGATTTAGGGTCGAATGTTTTTATTATGATGCCTATTACATCATATCTGTTTAATTAGATTTGGTTTATTCGAAAAGAAAAAGTTGTTAAAATTTAACTGAACACAAAAATCCAATTTTAGAAATATTAACATACGAAAAATATATTTGATAGGAGTTCATTAAAATGTCACAATAATCTGAATTTTTGTTTTTATTTGTCTTGAGATTAGAAAAGTGTTCTGGTATAGAAATCTAGATACATTAACTAGATCAGCTGACGAATTCCGCGAACCGAGCCCATTGTCTTTAGGGAGAGAGTCATAGTTGATAGCATAGCAAATAGAATTGTTTTGTTAGCTTCAGATCATTCTCATAATAAATTTATGGTCTACAATTTATTTTGCATGACCAGAGTTGGGTCGAATGGTATTTAAATATCAGAATTCAATCTTTTATTGATACTTTTTAAAGACCAAAAAAAGGTCCTCACCTCTAAAAAAAATTGTCTTTGACGTAAACTTATCGCTAAGTGAAAAAGGTTTACCCTAATACCACAATCCAGTTTCCGTAGTCATGGTCCTTACCCAACAAAATGATCCTGCTATTGATATTCCTGTACTCAAATACAACTTTTGAGTATTCGAATACTTAAAATCCCGGTATTCAAATCCTGTTATTGATATTCCGGTATTCAAATACTTGAAATCCCGATATTTAAATACTTTAAATCGCGGTATTCAAATACTTTAAATCCCGGTATCATCCAAATACTCAAATGAGAAGAATTAGAATACCGGAATTTTAATACCAGGATTTGAATACATGAGGCGAATAACGAAATATGAATATAAAGCAATTATTCGAATACTATAAGATTTAAAAACGCTATTCTTGATCCAGAATACCTATACAGTTTTGGGATTTTGAAATTTGAGGATGTTTATAACGGTATGTCATTATTTATGTAATTATGGAAATAATGAAGAATTAATGCTAAAGTAAAAATATAGTTCATAATTACTTTGTTCCTTGCATATTTTAGACCTTTTGATTCTCTATTCATCGCCGTTTTGTTTTTAAAAATAGGCCCATTCATTTTAGAGTTACAAATGTTTATAGTTTAGCTCCAGTTTGTACATACAGTGCGGTTTTAAAAAGTTCTCCCTCTCATGACTTTTGAATAGGACAAGAGATCAAAGTCTGATAAAATTTGGATAAAAGGGTGTTACTTATAATATATAATTCTTATCACGTGGCCTAATGTCAAGGGGCACTAGCAACTTCTTTTTCAAATAAAAGGGGGTCATGCAGCACCTCGTTTTAAAGGTCCTCTAATTCTGCACTTAACGCCACCTTGTTTTTAAAATCGGCCCAGCCGTTCCAGCCTTACAAGCCAATGCCATTAAAACCGCATTGTGTTTACACTATTTAAGTCAAATTTTAAGGTTCTAAGTCTGGAACGGCTAGACCGATTTTCAAAAACGAAGTATTGTTGAGTAGAGAATGAAAGGACATTTCAAACAAGGTGCTATATAACCCCCTTTTATTTGAAAAAAGTTCCGTTTACGTTTACACCCTTTTACCCAAAATTTCCTAGATCTCGATATCTTGTCACATTAATAAAGAGGGGGAAGGACTTTTAATATCCTTACTGTATATAAGTGTACCTCTATTTTTAGGCTGTATCTTAAGAAGGTTTTAAATCAAAACATAAATCTCTGTAAACTTTAGAAGATAATATTAAACCAAATGGCATAGTCCAAATTCAGTCCAAAACTAACTTGCTTTTTTACTCTGTATATTTGAGTGTTTATATATTGTTCTTCTGTTATAATTAAACTTCATATAGTGATAATATATTACTTTTTTAGTCCAATTTTATAAATTTGCCGTAGAAAATATTTAAATTTAGCACATTAAAAAATTATTACAATTACAAAATTATGGTAGCAATTATATGGGGTGGGTCAAGAATGTTAATGCTGATTTTTTTAATATAGCCTTAAATATAATATTTTAGGCCACCCTATAGCCATACAGTGAGGACGCCAGGAGGGGTGGCCCGAACTTCCCCTGTGGGGTGGGACAGAAAGAACATTTATGTTTATAGGAATAAGGTTTTTTTGCTCAAAAATATTGCGGGACATTATAGTGAACTAAAGAAATTAAGTTTTTTTCTGGCCACCCCTAAACCAAAACCAGGCGTCGCCACTGTAACCATACCTTGTTTAAATACTATATTGGATTAAAAAATAGTTTTTTCCCAGTAAGCAGATGGGTAAAGGTCGCTTCCTATTCGAATCTCGTACTATAACATAAGCCAAAAAATATCTTTAATTTTTTTTTTTGGCCACAAATAAAAATAAAACAAAAAGGCATATTATGGTATCAATAGCATTTCTTATTTGAAGTGAAAAATATTTAATAATTATCTATTTACTTAAGTTAAAAATCTTATTTTTTGAAAAAATACATAATTTTATTATAAAGTACTTAAATATTTTGTTTTAGGTTCTTGCCAATTGACAGCTTTTTATTTCATTTAGAGTGCCATAAAGAGGTAATTCCTGCCAAGGATCAACGATAAAGTGGACACAGTCTATACATTTAAATAAACTAGCTTAGGACAGTTCACCCATCTGTCAGTAACAACTTGCTTGACTCTTCCTATCATCAAATCTTTTATTTCCAGAAATTTATACGTCAAGCCCGACTGCTTCTACCATCATTTACCGGGTAATAAAATTGGGTAATAGGTAATTCTCTATCTAAATGACAATATAAGTCACATCTGTTAACAGCAAACTCTGTGTTGTGGTTTTAGTTACGTAATCGTAACCGCAAACACCCCCGAGGGAATCGGATTTGAACTGCGTTGTCTCCCTGGTGTACGATCCGATGTTTTATTTGGAGAAGTTTAACTGACGGAAACTAATGGCTGGAGCAAGGTTATCTGCACCAGCTACAATCAGACTTAAATATTAATTATGACGCAAGACGAGAGAAATCGTGCTTTCGTCTTGTCTCCAGAAGTGGACAAGACCACTCTCAGTACTCTTTCTCTCGTTTAGTTCTGTCTAGTCTCATTTTTCTTGTTATAATATTATTATTTATCTAAGTACAAAGTACAGCTAAGAAGTGTTTTTTCCAAATTTGAATAAAATAGGGGCAACTACGTACCACGTAAAATTCAAAGAAAACACAGAAACAGTCACAAAGCTAGTTTGTGACACTTTTTAGTAAGGTTTATTTACGTTATTTATAATTTTGTGTTAAATAACTATATTGTGCTTGTAATTGTTGCAAATTTGTTTTTTTTCAAGTGAGGGGGTGAAAATCGGGGGCTACTTACAATGGCGGTAGCTCGAAAGGGGTGCATTTTAGAACAATGATTATAGAGAAAAAATTTGAAAATACATTCTTAAGATATTTGTACTAATTTTTAAAACATCATATACAGGGTGGCGCCTTTTCGTTGACCGTGCAGGTTTTAGCGAAAACTAAAAAGATATCTAAAAATCCGGCTGCCTAATCTCGGTTTGGATTTTTGAAACAAATTCAGTGATTAGAGTAAATCATGTCTAACTTAATTCGTTTCTGAGATACAGAGTGTTTTTCAAATTTTGTCAATTTGGCCAGGCTCTTATAAGTCGCTTGTTATTAGAGAAAAAAAATTAGAAATTTTAAAGTAGATTTCATGAACTAAGCTACATTTTTTTTCCATAGCCTTTTATTTAAAAGTTATACTCGTAATATAAAGTTGTTTTTTAATGGAACACCCTGTCTCTTTTATCACTAAAAAAAAGTATTTTTAAAAGCCTTAAAAAGATAACACATTTAATGCTTGTATTCTTCATAGTTTTGAAAATATTGGCATCTCTAGAAGTTGGATAATAAAATAACTTTTTAAATAAAACACACACGTCGGATTAGCTCCCAACTTCAGTATTGAGATGCTAAATATTTATATGTAGCAATTAATGAATTTAAAATAACTTCTTCTAATTATATTGTACTTTTGACCAATTACTGTGACCTTATGACCAATTCGTGACCAATTGTTACAGCATGAAACGACCTCCAAATGTTGATGTTGATGTGCTAAATATATTTATGTATCAATTAGTGACTTTTACATTTTACACTCTTAATACTTATTTATTCCAGTATCTTTGACCAAATATTAAATACGTATGACCATTTCTCTAATTGTTACGAGCTCTTAGAACTTGTTTTTTGAATATAAAGGTTTTAATTTTGTCTTCTTATAATATAGAACTCCTTTACTCTTGCTGACCGATTAATTAATCATACTGACCAATGTTAACCATTTTGTGACGAATTGCAAACTTTTTGATTGAGCAATGTAAATATGATTAATTCGAGGCCACGACAATTTTTCGATGACTGATATTTTAAACACGCTGTAAAAGTCAATGGTTTTTAAACTTCAAATTTTATATTTTGGGTCACTAAATAGATGGGGCTGGTGGAA
Source organism: Listronotus bonariensis (assembly GCA_014170235.1). Taxonomy (NCBI): domain Eukaryota; kingdom Metazoa; phylum Arthropoda; class Insecta; order Coleoptera; family Curculionidae; genus Listronotus; species Listronotus bonariensis. The sequence goes on along the minus strand of JACEGR010003170.1, from coordinate 80,860 downwards.
AAACCGTTACTTATCACGAAAACCGTTCTATTATGAAAAGTGTCTAAGTGTACCAATTTTTATGTTTGGATGTCCACATTTACAGAACTACAAGATAGACATATAAAATGTGGAATTTTGTTAGAGCACTTTAAAAACCTTTGCAGTTGTAATACAATATGTAGGGTGTTTTATTAAAAAAACTTCTGATGGCAATGAAAAAAATGAATATATCAAATGTAGTATTTTTTCAAGCTTTTTTAGAATCTTTCTATTGGTGATTTAATATACAGGGTTCCAACAATAAAACCTAACCTTTGTGTTATAACTTCAAAGTAAAAGTCAATGGAAAAAATATAAATACGCCACTGAATATAACGTAAAAATCCCTTAAAATTTCCTTTTGTTTTCTATCTCTTATATCAAACGAGTTATATACAAGTGCCTGGACATATTGACAAAATTTGAAAAACACTCTTCATCTCAAAAACGAATTAGGTTAGCCATGATTTACGTTCACCACTGAATTTGTTTCAAAAATCAAAATCAAGATTGTGCAATCAGATTTGTTCTCTTTTAGTTTTCTCTATACACTGCAAAGTCAACGAAAAAGCGCCATCCTGTACCTTTTAGAAACTGCATCTGAAGGTAAATTGGCGTTGGTGCAGACTATCCTTAAAACTGCAGCCTAGATTTATCCCCGTTAATTGCCCAAAAGCTCCCATTTATTATCCAAAAGGAAAAGGGTTGCGCTACTGCAACCAAGAGACGCCGCACCAACTTATACTTTTTTCTGTACAAATTTTATTTTCTTTCAGATTTCTTACGAGTTATGCTAATGACATCCTGCGTTTAACACTGAAATCTGTGTTACGCCGTTGAGTTATGGTTTTATCTAAATAAGGTCTATTACGTTTTTAATTATCTGTAACCCTTTTTGGCTTTTCGGCAATTACGGTTTAGAATTTGAGCTTGTGTCGACATGGTGGTCTCCAAATGTCGCACAAGGTTAATTTTTGCTGTTTAATTTGATACCTGATATGAGGAATTAGCCGCTATTTTAAAATAGGCACCGTCAAAATTAAAAGTCATAGCACATAAAAGTTCCGTAAAGACCTTTTTTTTAAGGAATTCGTAGGGTAAACGCTACTAGCCGGCCCTAGTTTAGAGTGTATATTAGGGTAAGTAAAAAAAAATATTTTAACTTCTGACAAAAATTGGTTCTTAGGCGCCTCCAGCGAATGCTTGGCAACGATGTGCTCTTAATTTTAATAAAAATCCTCCTCATTACAGTTTTACATATTTTTTTAGTCCCTACAATATAATATCTTACCATTTGTTAATTATAAATATAGCAAAACACTAAAGAAATTTTTTGGAGTAAATTCAACGCCTTACAAAAAGGTCTTTTATACCTACAGATATTTAAAAGCAAGAAATTTATAAAAAATTAACTAATTTGTTTTGAGTTTTATACCTTACTGAAAAATAATTATTAAAAATTAAGTTGCTACTGTTTCCATCGAAAATTAAAGGTTCTACAAAAAAGGTATCCTATACTCTGTAGATAAGTTACAAAATTTAAATCAAAAAGGTTATTTTTCTTAAAATTCCTTAATCTTATTTTCGTAGATCGTTTAAATTCTGAAAGAAGTGGTAGAAACTCAAATGTAAATAATTATTTTTCAGTAAGTTACTAAGTTTATAATAAAAAAATGTTTTCTTAAAATTCTAAAATCTTTTACCATGGATATATTTTAATGAATAGATTTATATAAAAAATATATTTAAGACTTTTTATAAAGCGTTTAATTTTCTACAACAAATATTTTCTAAAGTTTTTCAGTATGATTAAAAAATGGTAAGATATGATTGTTTTGTATGGGACTAAGACAAATATGTAAAATTGTCATTACGCGGATCTTTCTATTAAATTTAAAAGCTCATTGTTACCGAGCATTCTCTGAAGATGCCTAGAAATCAATTTTTCATGGTCAGAAGTCAAAATAAAAAGTCGATTTGTGTACTTGTGCAGAAAAACACTAATATATCTTAAATGCTCTTTAATTTTTGAGGGGCTGACCGCCGTATTGGGGGAGGGAGGCTAAGCCCCTTGTTGTATCTTGGGAATAAAGAACTTGCGGACTTAGGTTGTTAAAAACTTTTTGTCTTAAAATCATGCAAATATTCTTCCGTTAAATTGTGATAGCGCAACTTTTTAACACCCTGTATATTAAAAACTAACACAGTATCTTCCTAAAAATACACTTATGTTTTAATACGTCAATTGAGCACAATTGGCAACATAAACCGCCCGCTGAGAATTTTTGTGCTTGGCCCTCGGGGTTGCAATTTAGTCACCCTCGACAATCTGTTCTCCAGAGATTAGATTTTATTTGGGTTATTAAACTTTATTTAATTTTATACTTTTCTTTAGTGTTACTTACCCTATAAAAGTATACCTACGCTCCCACTTTGAGACATTAAAGCCAGGCATCCACTAGGCGGACGCATCGTCAAGCAATTTATCCGCCTGGCTAATAATTTTTGCACATAGGACAACTTTGCTATTTTAAATGGAACACTCTATATATTCTTTAATAGTAATAAAATAAAAATTTTCTTCTTTTAAAAATGTATTATAAATAATGGTTATTCTTAAAAATAACGCATTTATTGGCCTAGAGCTGTACGCAGGGAAGGAGCCTTTACTAGTTCACCAAGGCGAACTAACCCTTACACACTAGTGTTCAATATTTTTACACCCTGTATAATAAAGAAATAAAATAAGTATTTTTGGGCTTAGTCCTAAGCTAGAAAGGTCAATAACGTTAGATGCGTCTATAAATCAAAGCAAGTTTTTGTTTTGTAGGGACATCTAAAAATATGTAATAGGTTAAATGTTAAAAATAGTATTAAAGAAACTTAAAAAAATATATATTTTTTTACTTTTACGAAACGAAAAGTTTATGATGCAGCATATAGGAGGGTCCCATATTCTTTCATAATGGAAGATAGGAAATGCATAAAATAATAGGGAGGATATGTTGAAACGACAAACAAAATTATCAAATACAAACCTATTTAAATGTTGTTTTTCTCAAAACGCTTCACTGTGTCTATATCGGAGAGTAATATAAAAGTTATTCAAGAAAAACCGATTTTCTCCGACCTCACGACTTTGGAAAAATATTTTATAAAAACTTGTCACATTATTTTTATGTGTTCTATTTATGTGTTCTATATGAATTCGAGTGACTGATCACATATTCTTGGACACTCTGTATATAAAATTTAAAAAAAAAACTTTTTGGCCATTACTTTTTTGGGACACTTTGTACACCAAAATATGTTTAGTGTGTATGTTAAAATAAACCCGGCCTGAAAGCATGTTTTTCTACAAATGACTGTCTTTATAAGTTAAATAATTGCTATACAGCGTCTCTTCGGAAGTTTTAACCAAATGGCAAGCTATATAATTACTAACTCTATAAAAAAGTTTATCATGTACAGGGTGGGCCAAATTCGATGCTTTTAATGAGAAACTCACGTTTCTACAAAAAAACTGACCTCCATTTGCAAGGCTCAAATTTTAAGCCAAATTTACTAGTGCAAACCGCAATTCGTTATCTTGTGTCGTTTACTCGCTACAGAGTGTTTCTTAATTTCTTGCGTTTTCTTTTATTCTTTATAACTTTTTTATTTTTAAATACGTAAAAACATTTCTACGGCAAATTTTATGCAGATGCAGATATGATTTTAGTTTTTTTCTAAGGTGGCACATTTTTGACTTAATTATTTATTTTTGGAAATTTTAAATAAAACACCCTGTATATTTTTTCACTATTGAAATGGTTAAAAGATTACCGTTTTAAAAATGTGTTACACTTTATATTTCTTCTCAGCCGTTTCGGAGATATATGCATATAATGCATCTGCATTAAAAAATATTTAAAAATTTAAAACGTACAGAAACATAAGTTTCCTATCAAAAGCGTCGAATTTGGCCCACCCTGTACAGGGTAGCTTTAAAAATGTTCTGCTTTTAAATTACAGCAATTAAAACAAGCGCTCTTTAGCCACCCTATATATCCAACATACAAATGTTTTTGTGAAAATGTATTTTCCGATCTTTTAGGAAAAAGCACATTTTGTCGTTAATTTATATTCATAATATACAGGGTGTTTCTAAACAAATGACGAAAAAATAACTTTTTATTTTTTTGTCTTAAAAAAGAAACCGCTAGATTTCTACGAAATATTTCTGTTATGAAAATACACTTTTTAAATATCTTTGAACTTTTTGCAGGTTTAGAAATAATACAGGTGGTGAAAATAAACTACCCCTATCGTTCTTGCTAACCAAATTTAAACAGACACTTACGCAATGACCTCAAGAAATATAAATCTGGATAGACTGGTTTATTTAGAATTTTTTAACTCTTGTCTTTTTTTTTTTTTTTTTTGTTAAAGTTTCCAATTACAAATTAAAAAAATAAATAAATAAATCATAACGGGCCGGGCCCTGGGAGGAAAAAAAATATTTTATTAAAAATTCTACAGCGTGTCTTCGGAAGTTCTTACCAAATAGAAAACTTTTTTCTTATTAACTTTACCAAAACAAAGTGTTTTTTTATAAAAGTCCTGCTTGAGGCGTTAATTTGTTTTTAAGTGTGTTTGTTTTTTTATATATTTTAAATACGAAGCCAGATACAAGAAAAATATACTACACCAACAAGTTGTATTTTTAGTTGCCTTATAGGAAAAAAATATAAAAACTACATTAAAAGCCAGTGGCATACATTTTTCTCTTTATAATATTGGCTGTTGTGCCCACTGTACGCCACTGGCTTTTTATGCAGTTTTTACACATATTTTTTCCTATAAGGTAACTAAAAATATAACTTTTAGTGTAGTACATTTTTTGTATCTGGCTTCGTATTTAAGATATTAAAAAAACAGACTTTTAAAAAGTAAATAACGCCCTGTATCTCAGAAACGAAGCAACTCCGGACATATGTTTAAAAAACTTTTCTTCATAAAATGACATAAGAAATAATACTTAAAAGTTTGGTACCGTAGTTAGGAAACAGCCCTTATTTTACATACATCCAAACTTTAAATATTTTTATGGAAATGTATTTTCTCATCTAGCAGGACTTTTTATGAGGAGATATTTTTTCTGACACTTATTAAAGTATTTGTAATATGTCTTTATTTGACATTACTTACTAAGGGTTGAGTTTTGCCCCCTGTTTATAAAACAAACTACTCTTTATTTTGAACTATGAATCACCTCCTAAAATTTTTCGCATTTGTTTAGAAACACCCTGTATATTAAAAATTGAAAAGATTTCCATTTCGTATACATTTTTAAGGAACTATATTTAATTTTACTTAGCCTTTTGTACCTTAGATAATTGCTATATTTTTTGTTACGTATAATTTTCAAGGAGTCTGCGGAATCGGATGCTGTCTCTAGACATGCACATTTAAAACATCATCTGCAAACTAAGAAATAAATAAATCAGGTCAGACCACCAACGTTTGCTGAAATCCAAACCGCATTGTTTCATTTGAACGCATTGTGCCAGAACAAAATGATATCAAGTTACCAGCACGAGGCCGGAACATGTTCCTCTTACCCGCCGGAACTTGTGATGTGTCCTTTTCTCACTTATAATACCGCATAATTAGATAGAGACAGCTAGTTATCACTTTTTGGTATCTACGAGTGTGGGATAAAATTAGTTTGTTAAGTGATCCCTCTTTCTACTTGGATTGCGTTTATAAATAAAACTTAGTATTTCTGGTGCTTTGTAATGGAATTAAACCAAATTTAAAATTATTTATTGGAAACTTTATTTAAAATATGTTCAGTAATTGTTTGGAAAGTGTTTTAATTTCCTACCGGTTCTACTATTTATTTTTAGCCATATTATAATTAAACTACAATAGAACAAGCAAAATTATACAAATTACACCCCTGTAAGTAAAAAGTAATCTAAAGTTTTCAATGAGCACAAGTACCTGCCAGGCGAACTGAAATGTGTGGTTGATTTGGATAGCCATATTTCCAAATCTAATAAAGTTAGATGTACCTAATGTGGTAGTTTCTTAAAGCTCTTTTTAAGATCTTTTTAATGGTAATATAATATACAGGTGCCTCATTAAAAAAAATCCACCCTGTATATTATCACCAGTATCACCGTTAAAAATATCTTTAAAAGGCTTTAAGAAAACACCACATTAGGTACATCTAACGTTATTAGTTTTGGATATAATAATATGGCCTTCCAAATCAGCCACACCTTTCAGTTCGCCTGGCAGGTACTTGTGCTCATCGAAAACGTCTGTCAATTTTTTTTTAACCATACTATGAATGAACTAAATCCTAAAAAATTTCAAGCTAACAGCTTCAAGTTTTTTTGTTTTTATTTATTTTAAACTTTCAAAAGTATACAGGGGGATAATATGCACGGCTGATAATACACGTCCTACTATTTTCCTACAGGGTGTTAATATTTTAAGGATTTTTTTGTTATAGTAGGGGAACCCACGATGCTAAATGGGAATTTACTTAAGCGTCATACAAACCTATTGGGTTGCAAAGCTTAGATGATAAGAAGGAAAAAATGTTATATGATGTACATATATATATATATATATATATATATATATATATATATATATACCTTTTCATCGTTGGGGAAGCGGCTATAGCTTTTTTCCGCTTGTGGAAATCGTTCGGATCGTATCGGATTATATATTTTTCGTCATCTTTAAATTATTTTCTTCAAAAAAAATCAAATAGTCATGCTCGAGAATGTCAAAATTAAGTATTTTTTACAACTTTGTAACCCTCTGTTTTCTTTACGTCACTCTCAAATTGTCAGGTTAGTGGAATATACACTGTTTAGCATGTAATTAACTTAAATTACTTATAAATTAATTACCCTATCTTTATCTTACCCGCTCGAAAATTTCTGATGCATATATTTTTGTTTTTTACGATCGGCCCTGTATACGGGGCTCATATTTGATGAAGGTACTTAACCGGGTATCTCAATCCCGAAAAAAAACGTTGAAAAAGATCTGCAACTTAATGTTACTGTGGATTCAGATATTGAAGTTTGTACATATGAACATAATATTAAAAATGCAGCTAGTAACTACATGTGCCGTATTAAAATTAAAATCCTTCCTCAAGTGTTGTTTCAGGAAGTGCAAATTTCTATTTTTGTGCAAAAACCTCTAAAAGTTGTACCTAATAGTCAGTTTTATAGGTAAAAAGTATTTTTTACATTTAAAGATTTTATTTTAATTCTTTGACCAAGTTAGCTTAATTATAAAATAATTATGTACAGGGTGGCGCCTTCTCGTTGACCTTGCAGAGATAGAACAAATCTGATTGCGCAATGTCGATTTCAATTTTTGAAATATTGAAAAATTTGAAAGTAAATTATGCTAACTTAATTCGTTGTCGAGATACGAATTGTTTTTCAAATTTTATTAATTTGGCCAGGCAGCTGTAACTCGCTAGATATAAAAAAATGTAAATAGAAAGTTTTAGAATTTTTATGTAGATTCAGATATTGAAGTTTGTACATATGAACATAATATTAAAAATGTAACACCCTGTATATTTTTTCATTAATAATAAAGATCTCCCTAAAAGGCTTCAAGAAGCACATTTAATATATTTAGTTTGTGCAAAACCTCTAAAAGTTGTACCTAATAGTCAGTTTTATAGGTAAAAAGTATTTTTTACATTTGAATTGAAAAAAATGTTATTTTAATTCCCTTTGGTTTGAAGCCAATTATACTCAATTATTTGATGTAGGTTTCCGCGTAAATAAATACAAACCTTTTCCCGGCATGGTCATATCGCTAATACCCAATTACAAGGTAATAAATAAAGAATATATTGTTATTAGGTATTATTTGTTATTTTTACATTGTTTAATATTATAAAAGGTTTTTCAAATTTGTTAAAAATTCTAAATTGGTATAAATTATATTAGAAAAAAATATATTTTTTAAATTTTGACAGGGCATACAGTGCTTGTCTTAATTCAGGACCCCCTCCTAACGGAATTGTTTTGGTATTTTTATTAAATTTAAGGATTACCGACAGCTGGACGCCATTTTGAAAAGAAATATTAAATGGAAAGGGGGTCTTGTGGTACATCATTTTAAAGCTCCTGACAAGTACTTTATAACCACAGAATATAAAGTCAATACCTTTACCTACAACAAAATGGCGGTACTTTAAAAATTACCTGAATACCTCATTTAGATGGCTGTATTTCCGAATCTAATAAAGTTAGATACACTTAATGTGGTATTTTCTCAAAGCATTTTTAAGGATTTATTTAATGGTAATATTGTAAGTATACAGGGAAGGAACCAAAAGTATAGATTTTTTAATGACGCACCCTGTATATTATATCACCATCAAAGAGATATTTAAAAGACCTTTAAGAAAATACCACATTAGGTATATCTACCTTATTTAGTTTTGGAGATATGGCCATCCAAATCAGGTATTTAGGTAATTTTTAAAGTACCGCCATTTTTTGGCAGGTAAAGTTATTCACTTTATATTCTGGGGTTATAAAAAGGAGGAGGAGGAAAAGGAGCTTTAAAATGATATGCCACAATACCCCCTTTCCATTTAATTTTTCTTTTAAAAGGGCGCCCAGCTGTCAGTTTGACATTTATATCAGGTATTTCTTATTTAAAATTTAGTTTATGTTGTCTTACTAAAGTCCTCAAATTTTAATGAAAAATTAAACAATTAAAAAGTTAGGAGGGGTCCCGAATTTAGACAAGCACTGTATATTCATATAAAGTTTTTTTTTTGGTGTTTTTTATCTACCCCTAAAATTTTGGTGGAATTTTTGGAAACCCTATGTGTTGTTCTAAAACAGTTTTAATGTAAATAACACCTTTTAAATTCTACGCCTTTAAAATATTCTTGGACTTTAATGCTTAATATCCTTTAGACTGTAGAATACAACCTAATTTATACTGCATAAAAATCAAAGCACATAGATATTTTGAATTTGAAGTAATAGAACCTAAAATATTTTAATCATGGCAAGATTTTTTAAATTTACTCAACTTCAGTATTTAAGCTAAAACCACCTTATTTGAAAGATTTACTTTAACAACATTTGAATTTTTTTTCAGTTGTCCTGTGCATCTATTTGATAAAGAACCCTTCGACAAAATCTTATATGACCCTCTCCCCCTGTCCCCAACTACCCCCGTTGCCAGCTTTATTTCATCATGATCAATACTAAGGGGAGGCAGTGTGACGTCATATCTCGGCCATCTTGTCATATCGGGCTCCATTCCAGAGATGCGATGCGATGAGATTTCAGCGCGGCGCTGAAAACATCCTGAAACTGCTCCCACCCTGGGGGACGTAATGCTGCTGCCCCAAAAGGCACTGTTGTCAAATTGGTCGTAAATATTTAAGTTTATAAAGTATTAAAATATGGGAGGTCAATGACGTTTTAACCAATACCATAAAGGTATTTTTGCTTTTGATATTTTGTCTTAAATTTTACAGGGTGTTACAAAATGTTGTGCAGAAAATTTAAAGGCGAATTTCAATCTGAAAACATGAAATAAATTTTTTAACAATTTATATACATAGGTTTGGAACCTCTAGAAGATACAGGGTGTAGGTAAAATATTATTTTAATTATCTAATGGTATTTTTATTTAAAATTTTAGTTGCAAATTTTATAATTTCTTTCAATCAAAAAAGACAGCTTTTTGCCCCTTGATGTATTTTTTATCTGGCTTCGTTTTTGAGAAAAAAAAGAAATTCACTTAATTGCATATCCCTGGATAAAGAAAAAACACAGGGCTTAACTGTTTCTAAAAAATATTTTCTTGCTAAAATACAATTACGATACGATACGATGAAAAACAGACAAACAAAATCCCTCACACAATTGGCAATATCTTACGCGACATGGTGTCGGTAGACAAAAAAATTAATACCTACGTCCGGAAAAAATCGTTTGAGAGTTTCTTGCATCCATTAATGTAAGTAATGTTTACCCGAATTAAAATCACATTTTATTTTTAATATGTATTTCTGTATCATTTGATTTGGAAGGTTTTTCTGATTGAAGGCTACCAGCTAGAAGAACATTTATAAAAGACTCCCAAAGACTTCTGAAGACAGGGTAGTGCCTAATTTTAACAATCGCGGAAGACCTCGTGAAGTTGGAGTGGAATCGAAGAACAAATGAATTTAAAGAAGCATATTGTAATTACCAATACATTTAACTGTAACTTTATGTGATTTACTAATGTTGTGTTTTCTTTCTTCTTTTGGTGGATTTTAAACAAGTGACTGATAATAGTGGATATTAGTGGTATGTTTCGCCACGTATCGGTAAGTTTTGTAATTTTTCTAAAGTAAATGTAATGTATTAAAAGCATTTTTAAATAAGAAATATTAGTCACAAAAATTGCGTACAATTATTCAGTTATTCAAGACATAAAGCTGAATTTATAGATTGACGTTTCTGTTACCGATCGCCGTTTAACGTTGTGGTTTCTGATATGGTATATGAAGACGGAAAACAGAAACTATAAATTGACAAATGCAAAGTTGTTGTTTTATCTTCTAACTAAAAACGTAAATGGCAAACGGAAACAGAAACGTCAATCTACAAATGCAGCTTAATTTTCAACAAATATCATACTGACGTAAACAATTCGATGAATCAGTTGCGGTTCTCCTGCGCTCGTATTCCTCTTATGTTGCAACGTTGCCAAATGTTTTAAAGAATTTAATTATTTACGACTCAATTTTCTCGAAAACGATTTATTTTCGGAAATAGTTTATTACGAACTTTTTTGCTTAAAATAATGCGAGGAATCACCTCTTTAAGTAATGAACATTATTTCCCTAACTCCCTGTACAAAGCTTGGTCCAAAGACAGATTTTTAAAACTACGGTACACACCTTAGCAAAGAAAACTCCCACAATTTTATACTATAGTTTCTCTACAACTGTATAAAAATTCCTAAATTTATACTTGATTCATTTTATGTCATCTAAATTTATTATTATTTTGTATGAATTAATTTTAGATATTATAGAATTAAAAACAGTAATGTCGACATTTATATTAACTTGACCTTTTGATTTAGTTGGTGTCGCGTTTACTGCTAAATTGCATAAAGCCATATTTAAATAAATACTGGTAGCTATTGAAAATACCTACTAATTTAAAGCACTGACGTCGCTTGATTTTTTTTTATCTGAAAAGAGAGAAATAACACCTACACCAATTATATACCAGATGCTAGTGACCTTAAGAGGAACACATTGGTATAGACAATTTTTACATGAAAGTTGATTTGTTTTCGCTCTACAAACTTTTTCTGCAAAATTTCAGATACCCACAATTATAAGATAAAGAAAGATACTTTTGTGAAATTTGTGATTTGATAATAAAATTTCACAAAAAAGATACAGATTTTAAGGGTGGCGAAACAAAAATTAACCTCTTTCCACATTCCAAACTAGAAATATCCTATAACAAATTGTTTCTCTTGAGAACAATATCATAAGTATAAATTTGGTGTGTGCCCATGTCTCAGTTTTTAGATAAAATAATTTAAAAAACCTTGCTATGCCAGTAATTCAAAGTATGAAAGAAAGAGTCGAACTGTTACTGAAAAGTTACATTTTTTAAACCTTTTATAATGTACTAAAATGGAGTACCTACTATACTATATCTGCTTGATAACGATAAAAGACAATAATTTTTTAACGGTTTAAAAAAATTCTTATCATCCTCTTCAAATCGACAACACTGTATCCCTCCCGTCTTCCCGAAACCGCGGCTTTCCAGGATTGCCCGACCGCAATCGGAGTTTGTGCTGATTCATCCTGCGCAGATAAGATGCCGTCTCTGCTCCATCGTGGGATGTAATTGAATTTCTAATATTTGCCCTGATAAGAAGATGTATTCTGTTTTGGAGCGGTTTTCGCCTTCCTTTTTATGTCTTGCCTTTTATGCTTTGAACCTTGGTGGACGATTTTTTTACTATTTTACAAACTCTTGATAAAATATCTTCTTTTTAGAGTGTTTAAAAAATACAGGTTGTTCCATGTTGGCGATGATAGACTCTAAATGATTTATAAGTCAAAAAGATTATTAAATAAATTATTCATCTTTTAGGTTAACTTCTTTAGATACAGTTATATCCATAAAAAAAGTCGTACAAGTATTAAAAAGAGGGGTATTTTTGCGTAAAATTGACTTTTTTGACCTTTATTAAACGTGAAAGGTTTTCAATAAATAAAAGAAAACACTGGGGTGCACTCGTTTTTTAAAATATCTGGGTGGCAATGTTTAACAAATTTAAACTTTGTCAGTAAACAATGTCACGTCAATTATTTGAAATTAAAAAGGCTCAAGTAGTCTGCCAAATAGAAAAATGATAAAAATCTAAGTAAATATAACTTAGAGTTTTTAAATATTTTAATTTGATTTATTGATATCCATGTTCATCGCCAATGCTTTAATTTTTTAAAATCTATGACATGTGTCAACCCCTTTAAACAGTCAGTTTTAGAAGCCAGTTTTAAATAAAAATAAGGAAAGGTATCTCTATTTCTAATACGCCTTTTTATGAATATAACTGTACAGAGTATTCCATTTAAGAGGAAAAATGGCCAATCAATGTCTTTTAACTCGGAGAATTTAAAAATTTTAACTAGAAAACAATTGCATGAAAAACAAAAAGACTTTACGCCATAAATGTTGCGTTTTTTAAAGCGAACATCCTATTTATTATTTTATTTTTGGATTTTATGATCAATTCCAAGTGTTTTTAAAAAGGGTACTATAAGTCTATCTTCAACTGTTTTTGATTGACGTTTTAAAAGTCACATTTTCGGCTTATATTATTTAATTAAATATTAAATAAAGGTAATGCAGGTGATTACCTGATATGTACTTTAAAGTGATTGAAATTTTTACACATTAGTACATTTTATATTAATTTTTATAATGAATTTTTCTTAAGATGAAAAACTACAGATAGTAATGCTATATTACATGTGCCAGCCCCGTGGCCTAGTGGACAGAGCTTTGATCTTCGAAGCCAGAGGTCGGCGGTTCGATTCCCAGCGGGGAGACATATTTAGGTAGTAGTTATTTAAAAATAACGACCGTGATGGCACTACCGCGTTGTCTAAAAGGTGCTGTGAAATGCAACTGCATGTTTCAGTGCTTGGACAACGTTGACGGAACAGGGGGACCGATGGGTTAAACATCTAATAACCCAACACCCACGGTACTCTGGTATTTACGCATAGACCTTCGCCGGATGTCAAAAAGATAAAAAAAGCAAATTATGAACTAATAAAATTAAATTTACTAATGGTAGATAAGGTAAAAACTTTAATGACTAAAGCATCAGATACCACCTACGTTATCTGTATTTTGTATGGATATACTTATTTAGTTAAATAATATAAGCCAAAAAGGTGACTGTTTAAGCGTCAATAACTAAAAAACAGTTAAAGATAGACATTCAATACCCTTCTTAAAAAACACTTAAAATTGACCCTAGTATGTGTCCAAAATCGTATAATAAAAGGGTATTCCATTTAAAAAACGCAATATTTATGGCATTAGTCTTTGTATTGCACGCAATTGTTTTTATATTACGATTTTCAAAGTCTCCGAGCTAAAATACATCGATTGGGTATTTTAAATATCTTAAAAAATACGGAGAAAGCTGGAAAATATACCGTTTTTCTTCTTAAATGGAATACCCTGTAAATCCGAAACGAGCTCTACAAATGGATTTAGAGGGCCAACATTTAAAAACGCACAATAATTTGCGCCTAGTTTTTATAGGATTATGTTCAATAGGGTAGCGTGGATTAATATAGACGTGGGCGAAGTCGCAACAGCTATAGGTCCCTTTTTTTCGTTGCCAAGATCTATCCAAGAAACATATCTTACCAAACATTTTTTGACCCGTCATACCTACTTATGATATTGAAAAAGTATAAATATGTGCGAGGAGAATATTGAAAAGCATATAAAGTGAGATCTTAAAGTCCGTCGCTTCGCCTCCTTCCAACTTCTCAATCGTTCTGTATATTTTTATGAAACTCAAAACGATAGTATATGGACCAAGGACCAAGATCTGCATATCAATAACAGCACTATATGTCAAGGTGACAGCTGTCCGCCATTTTGGAATATTTTTTTAATTTCATAGGGGATCTTATGGCACATAATTTTAAGGCCCCTGACAAGTAATTTAAGGGCCCAACAGTGCCGTATTAACCATTAGGCTGACTAGGTTACAGCCTAGGGCGCCATGAAAAAATAGGCGCCAGACAGGGGAGTTTTTAAAAAGTTTAGGTCGGGTGGGGATTTTTGGTGACTAATTTCTCTGTGAATAGGGTGCTTAGGAATATAATAGGCGCGAAAAGGAGAGAATGACCTTTTTTTGCTCTTCAAAAATTTTTTTGGTGGTAAATAGGCGCTCCGGGAATTCTAGCCTAGGGCGCCTCAAACTGTTAATACGGCCCTGGGGCCCAGAATATAAAATCAATAACTACCTTCACATACCACATACTACAAAATGAAAGAAACTAATAAAGTTAGATTGAATAACTGTGGGGTTTTCTTAAAGCTTTTTAAAGATCTTTTAAATGAGATATAATATACTTAGTACATTAACTACATCTAACTTTATTAGTTTCGGCAATATGGCCATCCAAATATAGTGTTCGGATAATTATTAAAGAACATACCACCATTTTGTAGTATGTTAAGCTACAGCCCAGTTGTCGGCTTATAAATTTGAGATTTGTCGATAAAATTTAATGAATAATTTTATATTATTATTAATAACCTTTTAAGTAAATAAGTTTCAAACTGCAAAAACAACATAATTAAATAAAGTAATTTAAAAAATAAAACCCATTAATACGATTAAATTACAATTTACTAGCAACAAAATACAAGATCCATTTGAAACCAAAACTCCCATAGTAAAATTAGTCACATCTTATTTCAGCATTTACATGCCTGTGCTAAACGATCGGGGAGGAACACCATGTCAAATTTTATGGTTTATTTTGAAAGTAGTGCGGCACATGTGACGAATCTCAAATTGCAGATTGCTCTTTAATTGTTTGCTGTGACATCTTCACACCATAAATTGATATTTTTATTACCCTTCGCCCCATCTATATTTTTTCCATATTTAATTGATATTAATTTAATTGCTCCACCATTGCTTGTTTTTTTTAAATACGTATATTTAGAATATTAGGCTGGCCTACTTTCTAATCAGACGATCGGACACAATTATCGGATCCGATTATCTGAAGATCGACTGATTATAGGTTGTTATCACCTCCACTCATAATTCCGATCCGTTTTCAGGTTAGTCCGATTAAAAGTAAGAAATGTACGGCCGTCTTTAGTCTTTTTCTAAAGTTGATTTTAAGGGTGTTTCAGAACAAATGCGATAAAACTTAGAGGGTGATTTTTTATTCAAAATAAATGGTAGTGTGTTCAGTAAACATTAAGTCAAGAGTTAGGCATTAGAGAGGTATCGTAAATGGCGAAAAAATAAAGTTTTTATCCTTGAAACGAAAAGCATTAGAATTACATTCGGAAATATTGCTATTATAGAAATACACTTTTTAAATATTTTTGTACTTTTTAGAATTAATAAAAAAGGTGGAAATAGAGAACTCTTATCGTTATTGTTACCTAATTTAAAAAAAACTGGCACAACAATTTAAAAAAAATGATTTTTTTTTTTTTAATTAAACTTACCGATTTGAAAAAAAAATGTAAATCATAACGTGTCAGGACGGGAAAATTTATTTTATAAAAAAATCTATTTATCTGCTGTCACCTATTTCCAGTTTTTGTGTGGTTTAGGCGGCCACCTTCGATTAAACCAGTGGTAAGCACAGTTATATTCATAAAAAGGCATACAAGGAATAAAAAGAGAAATGCTTTTCCTTATTTTTATGTAAAACCGGCTTCTTAAACAGACTGTTATAAAAATTTAAAGCTTAAAGCATTAGCGTCAATCGGTAACATACGTAACGTAGGTATAAATAAATCAAATTAAAATAACTAAAAACTCTAAGTAAATTCTCTTAGGTAAGATTGACACTACACCTTAAACTTTTTAAAAGTAGCTTCGTATACTAGTTTTAACTTTATAAGCCTTATATAAAAGAAAAAAGGCTCGTATACTTTTAATTCATTTATTTATTTTTGTCATCATTAGTGGCGTAGCTAGAGGTGTTGGGGCCCGAGGCGGAAAGTGAATTCGGGGCCCATACCATTTCAGTAAAAGTAGTGTTTTGTGGCAAAAAATTCGGAGAGCAAAAAAATAAGAAAAAAAGGTCCTCAACTCCAAAATGGGGCCCTTCCAGTAAAATATTATACTCACAACTCTAGAACAAAGTCCTCACCTCCACACAGCGGCATTTCTTATTATATACTTATCCCCTTTTGGTCTTTTAAAATTGCAGTTACTAATCAGAAAAAAAAAAACATCTTTTTCCTCCTTTTGGGGCCCGGGGCGAAACGCCCCCTCTTGCTACGCTAGTGGTCATCATTCAACTTACCTTTATACGCTTTAAATTTTTATTTTTATTTTACTCAAACTATAAACCTTTCAACACCCAATTCCACACATCATAATACGTAACCCAATATTTTTCTTAAGGCACATTCGCAACAAAACACACAATCGTTAATAAAAACTCATTTGAAACACTCTTTCTCAAGACCTTATTCAAAAGATTTATATATAAACTCTTTTGAACATTGTGTCCCGGTAAAAAGGGCCTGTAGAATTGATACATTTCGTAAAAACACAAAGCATTATGAAGATAAATAAGTATAAGGCGAGAGAATGTGACAAGTGACAGACTTGTGCGACCTCCTGGTTATACCATTGACAGAGGTGGACTTGCTTCAGTAAAATTTAGACCGAAAGAAGTTGAAATATAGTCAAATTATATTTAGTTTAAACGTTAGTGATATTTCTAACATTTAAAAATTTGTGTTATTTTGCACAATAATTTCTTTATAATGTTGGAGTTAGTAGAGTTAGACACACTATTTTTAGTAAGGTAATTAGCACTTTACTGCACTAATGCGGTAAAGTGGTTTTCCATATATTTTTATATTCTTAACACGAATTGGTGGCCATTAGATTAAAATGTTTTCCTAACATAGAAAAAACTACATAATTTGGGTGGTTTTTGCATTTTACTGAAGAGTTTTAGAGCAAACTAACCACGGATTCCTGTACAGGAAGTAAAAATACACCAAGAAAAATATAGGATCTTTCAATGAACGTAATAGTTTTTAAATAGAAATTTCTTGGTTTCTAATCCATATTTTTTTTAATTTCTTGGTGTTACTATATTTAGTATAGTGTGCAGTTTTATGATGCAGCGTCTGACTTCTCACGATCGGTTGGAAGTAATAAAAACATTTATTCAAAGTGGTAACTCAGTTGTGACTACTTAACGTTTATTCACTCAAGAATTGGGTCGCCATCATCCGTACTCTGCGCAGTTTATACGCCGCACTGTGGAAAAGTGTAAACGTGAGTTAACTTTACCTTAAAACTCACTTTTATTCTCACTTTTATTGAAGGCAAGTTACAAGGTCTATATAGGGTCGCGACATACGGCCATATTGATTTGACGTCACAGTGACCATTTATTGGCCATGTTCATCAGTGCTGGAGAAATACAGTCTATAGTATTATTAGAATAACCGTTTACAAAAACGTTTTAATTATTATTAAGTTGCAACCTCTTCGACTTTACATAAAAACCTTTAGGATCACATCTTTCACAAATATCACTTTGAAAACAATAGAAAACAAAAGCACAAATTCTAGACGCCACTGGATTAATCATCAACTGTCAAAATATAATGACTTTGCTCAGTCTTGCGTTCCCGACCTTGAACCGCCTAGAGTCGATGATGTGTCGCAACCATAGTCGCAACCTATTCCAAGTATATATAAATTAACCAGTTGACATTATAATTAGAAGCTTCCGATGTATTTTGGCTTTCTGAACACGAATCTGTGATCAGTTTTGCTTTATTACCGCTTAATCTATAGGAAATCGCTCAAGAAAATTGTCAAAATTCTGCCTTTTCTTCCTTTTTTGAGGTGAGGACAAATTGTGACCTGGTAGCCAAATTCTGACTACAAATTTGTTTTTAGCAGAGAAAAAATCATTTGAAAACAGTATATTACTTCCCTATACATTAAAATCATCATCGAATTTTTTAATGTGTTTGACAGTGATCACCAAATATTGAATTGAAACACATCTAATATTATACGTTCAAAAACGTAATACAAAAAGTGTATTTTTATTAATAAATTCAGGTTAAGTCACTATAACCAACAACATACGTTTCGTGGCTTTATATAAAATTATTCGGAACGCTGATCGTTTACCACTTAATGTTTTATTAAAATTGCGGTAACAAATACTTTTCTGAAAAAAAACAAATAATTTGTTGTTTCTTTCTAAAATTTTAATAACATGTTAGTTAACATTTTTAATAACAGTGTTAAGTAGCAAGTGAGGACACAGCTTAATATTTTTTTTATATTTAATACTTTGTTTTCAAGAGTTCTTGTTTTTAGCAGACACACATACACACATAAAAGGCAAGTACTTTATTTAAATATTTTTCGTTATTTTGAATCTGGATACCCATTTTTATCAGCTGGTAGACGGTGTTGCAACATCATGTTTCTAAATCTAAAACGTGAATTCTCCTTTTTCACACCTTGATAACGGAGACCAACTTGTCAACGAAACGTTGGCAGGTTACTTTAATTTTAAAGAATATTTTTATTTTAGGACATAATGTATACAGTGTGTCCGCGTAAGTTCTCTACATATGAAAAACTTTTTAATTATTAATTTTACGAAAAAAAAGTTATCCGAAAAATGTCTTAATTCAGACTTAAAAGTCACATTAAAATTTAAACTTGGATTTCTTAGATTTTTGGTTAGTCTGCTAGTTCAAAAGGTTTTATTAACTCAGCATGCATAAGTTAATACCCTAATTCAAATATACAAAAAAAAACAATTCTTTAAGTATTTTGTGTTTTACCCATGAACCATAATTCAATTTTGGAATAATTACTTAAAATTTATTAACTACGTCCCTGTTTATTTTATGATTCTACATCACGGGGTACCAGTAGCTAAAAAGACTCCCAAATAAATCACCTCTTTATTGCTAAACACCAGGTTTAGTTTTATGGTACCTTTGGCCAACAGTCCATTAAATATTGAAAAATTAACTGGAACCATTGTGAAAAAACATTTGATTGATGTCATTAGAAACCATAGTTTACCTGGACATAAAAATGTCTCATTGGTTCTAAACAGTATAAAATATGAGAATACGAAAATAACAATAAATATAAAAATGAAGGGTGGTGGCGCAATTCAGAAATTTATAGAGACAATTTTTTATTTATTAAATTATTTTTATTTTTGAAATTTATGCGAAAGTTGGGACCGTTTAACACAATGAAATTTTTAATGTCATTGCTGTTTGCAACGATAACATTTGTGAATAAAATTTATTACAAACGCAGGCGCATTGTTAAGTAATTTTAAGGGACCTTGAAAGAATCGATCTCAGTCAGATCTGTCCTAAATTAAAATTTTTGATAAGTTTACTCATGGCAAAATTTATGGCGTACGTATAGGGCTAAGTTTAAGGTTGGGTATGGACCCTTGTTTTTACAGATAACTGAGATAACTATGGAACTTACCACAATTATTCTGTTAAATAATTTTATCCATAAATAATAATATATGTATAGTGATATAGTTTACAATATTCTCTGTTTAGTACGATGGTATTTTAAAGTTTAAATTCAGATAAGATAAAGTTTTAATACAAGAAGTCTAAATTCATATGAAAATAGTCATTATACGAACTTTACAGTTAAAAACAAAATTTGACGTCAAACTTTAAAGTCCAGATAAAATTAGCCTCTAAATACGGTATTTAAAGTATGAATTCAGATAAAATAAAGCCCGAATACAGACCAGGTCTGAAAAATAATTTGTAATACATACTTTTGTGCCTAAAAATCTTAATTCAGACTTTAAATTCAAAAAATAGTTTTATTACAGTCTTATAGTCTTAATTTAGACATTAATGCCTGAAAATGTTCTAATTTAGACTTTAAAGTCACATTAAAATTTAAACTTGGACTTCTAAGTCGGAATTCAGATTAAAAAGTTAAAAGCCTAATACAATCTGTAAAGTCTAAAAAATACTTTAAAGTTTAAAGTGTAAATTTAAATTTTAAAAATCTAGTTATAGACTCTAAAGTCAGGAAAATAAATTATAGTTTTTTTCTTAAAAATTACAAATTACAAATATTACGCTTTGCTATATCTCGATTTCTGTTGCAAATATGTTTTTAAGTGATTTGTAGCAAGTAGTCCAGACCTTATTACCGTCTATGTCATTTTAAACCAAGTTTTACCTTAGTTAATACCGTAAAATTTTCGGCAATGTGTAACGCGCACCTTCGATTATTGTTACAGATATGATAGCAGCTATTAAATTCCATAACCTCTTAATAGCCACTTAAAACTTAATACCAAGTGGCAATGAATATCGGCATTCGCGTGCCGTATCTCTTGCACAAAAACATTGGCAGCTGCCGGCACGGTGGTCCGATTGGCAATTTATTCGATCCTCCACACCGAAAACCCTTGAAACAATGTGTCGCCATTGTCTTTTCGTCCCGGCAGCGTGTGCAGCAAATTTATACCTTTTTGTTTTTAAAGTGTCGACCCCCTGTACGCGCTAAGCGGAGCCACCGAGTGAGTCCGATTGATTTTCAATAGGTGTTTTATTATCTAGAGATTGGTACTTAGGTAGACAATGTTTTACAACTTGAACAATGAATGTTAGATTTCTTGTTAAATGTAAGAGATATTTTAAATGAAGGTATTTCTATGGAGAACTAGAACAAAGAGTGAACTCGCAATGGTACAAAAACGGGCATAAATTTATTGAAAAAGTTACTTCTAAAAGATGCCACAAGATTGTACAGTCGTTCCATTGGGATTTGCTGGGGTTGCTATACACATCGTGCCATGTCAAAACGTTCATGGACAATTTTTGCCAATGCGTGGAAAGGAGACGGTCCAAAGCAACGGCAAACCGAGACTGACACGTCAACCTATGGTGCAAGCTTCTGAGTCTGAGTAAAACCATTCTACGTGGTAAAAGTTTATTGGAACGGCCGTTTTTGAGCTATCTGGATTTTAAAAAATCACTTTTACCCTATGGCCAGGTGTAAGCTATACATGCAGGGCCGGACTAGCTCTGTCTAAGCCCCTAGGCAATGCAATTGTGTTGGCCCTTCTTTTATAAAATTGAAGAGCAACAAAGAAAAGGTCTTCCCCTTTCTCCCCCTCCTTCTCCTCTTTAAAATAAAGGGCATCTCTTCACGGTGTTTATATCCTTTATTAATACAACTATTCAATCACATTTTACAATATTTTCTTCTTGGCTGCTATTTCATGCTCCCAAAACATTTGCCTACTCTGCCTAATGGATAATCCGGTCCTGTATGTATGTATGTATGTATATATAGAGACTGGTTTAGAATATGATGCTGATCTTTAAAAATGTAAATAAATAGTAATAGTAAGAAGAAATGTTTGAATAATCTTATGACCTAAGTGTCTTAACTGTTGAGAGAGTGATAAAAAAGCATATTTTTTAAAACTTTAACAGCCTATATCTCAAAAATTTAGCAAATTAAAACAGCTTTATTTGAACCTTTAATTTTAAAACACCCTGCGACTTGGTCATACAGGACCTGCATTTTTAAAAACAGCTGCTAGCTCCTATCAACTTTTCCCAAGCCAAAAATATATTAAATATCCACCAAATTTAGAGACCAATTTCCTAAAAACAAAGACATTTTATAAAAGTTGCAACGCTGGGCACATGCGTCTGGCTCATGTCGTAGTTTTTTTTTATCTTTGTGATATCTCACGAAGGCCTATGCCTAAACACCAGTGTACTGTAAGTGCCGGGTTATTTAATGTTTAACCCATGTTCTACCCTGTTCCGTCAACGTTATCCAAGCACTAAAACATGCAGTTTTGCATTTCACAGCACCTTCAAAACAACGCCGTAGTGCCACCACGGTCGTTATTTTAAAATAACTACTACCTAGGATTGGCAGAATACCACACAGAGGCTTTGCCATTACCATCTGTAAGGTGACGAGCTATTAAAAAGCCCCTGGAGGGAACCGAGATTTAAACCCGGATCGCTGCGGTGAGAGGCGGGTACGTTAGCCCCTACAGCAAGCTTGCCACAATGTATTGTCCCGACATCGGATTTAAAGGTCCAAGCGTAAACTTTATAAATATTAGGTTTGTTCCAGCAGGCTGTCAGAAATGTTTGCAACCGTTCGGATTCTGCGCACGTCAAATTTGTCGTTCCAGAGGTGCCATGTTTGTAACATTATACAATTGTTTGTTGTTTCAGCAGTAGTTTTAAAGATGTTGGAAACATGTTGGAAACTGTTTGAAAAATTTGCAAACTTACTTCCAACATTACTGGCAGTTTTTAACAAAACCTTTCTTGTATTGACATATAAGCAGTATGCAATCGCCTTGTTTATTTTTCGTTCCAGCAGAAAACTATTGCCTACATTTCTGACTAATGTTTGTAATAATTTCTGCGTTTTACGATTGTTGCTAACATGTTTCCAACATTCTGCTGGAACAAACCTAATAATATCAAGCCAAATCTATTTTTCCTGAAAAAAAAATTTAGCAGATAGATCTTAAATAAGTAGTTGTAGGACAAAGCATGTTTTTGCGTCAAAATAAATTTTATGCCAGGAACTTATTACATTGTTATATATAAAATAGACCAGTTAAACCTCACAGAAACCTTTAAAAGGTTAATATCAATAAAATCTTAAATAAAATCAGGTTTTACAATGTTGGCTTACGGCCATAAAACCACAAAAACTAGCTATTTACGATTTGACTGACTCCGGGCAGTAAATAACGCGGGTGGCAGAAGTAAATCAAGCGAAATTTATTGACGGCAGCGGCGTAAATAACCGCAAGTAATTGACTCGCATCGGGTTTAATAAATGCGATTAGCGAGTTAGTTCACACGAATAGTGTTTAAAACGGAGGGCTAAATGAGAGGTAAGCACGCGTCGACCTTTATATACAGGGTGTACCTAAAGGGTACAGAAATAAAACAAGAATTGTCACAAAATCAACATTCAGAGATACGACTTTTAATATTTCTTCTTAAATAGTAGGCAACAATTTTATATTTTGACTAATAGTAAAGTTACTACCTAACAGTGCCGTATTATCCATTAGGCTGACTAGGCTACAGCCTAGGGCGCCATGAAAACATAGACGCCAGACAGGGGAATAATAGGCGCTAGACAGGGGAGTTTTTAAAAAGTAAAGTTTAAGTCGTTTAGGTCGGGTGGGGATTTCTGGTGACTAATTTCTCTGTGAATAAGGTGTTTTTGAATGACATAGAAGCGGAAAGGAGGGAATGACCTTTTTTTTGCTCTCCAAAAATTTTTAGGTGAAAATATGCGCTCAGGGAGTTCTAGCCTAGGGCGCCTTAAACAGTTAATACGGCCCTGCTACCTTATGGCGGATACTTAATTTTGAATGGCTCAATACAAAAGGTGTTTTACACACACAAGATGCTAGTTTTTTTTAACTATGGTATAATTATGTATTAACTTTTGAGAAACAAGGTGGTAATATTTAAAAAAAAATTATGATATCGGTGATACCACTCAACTTACTTTATTGAAATTTGGTACGGAGCAACAAGACATTTTCAGATTTTCAGCTTTTTTATTTCTTCCAGTGGCGTTCAAGCAGGATTTGACCTTAATATTTTTAAAGAAATATATGGTTAGCCTTTTGTCGAAACATTTTTTTAAATTAACATTTACGTCGAAGCAATTAGGATTTTCTTTCGTCCAGACATAGTTTTCGCGTCAAAAAAAATGAAAAGTATTTCTCTGCATGATCATATGGCTAAAACCTGGCAAATAATAAAAGATGCCTCTTTAGTACTTTAAGGCCCTCTTGTAAAAAACCATTTTAAAGGACGCATAAAAGGGATTTATTAAATAATAATTTTTTCCCGTCGTTTCGGATGTTTCCAACTTAATAAATAAATAAATAATTCACAGAAAAATAAAAATGAGTTTTAGTATTTTCTGTTGACCACTTTTGTTACGATTTTTTTCAACCCAAGTTATTATGATCATTGGTTTTGGAAATAAAGCCGATGTATTTTATTAATGTGAATGAAGTACTTTTTAAAGGCACCCTGTACATCTAACTTACAAATAATATTTTACAAGCAGGGCTTTTTAGGAAAAGGCACTTTTTTCGTAGTGTTAATAATCAGGGCCAATCCTAGCGAGGGGCGAAAACGTGCGCCGCACGTGAGCGGCCAAATTTAGGGGCGGCCAAATTGTTATCGACCAATGTAGAAAAAATCTAGAGTATTAATTAAACTGCCTAATTGCCCTGACCGTGCATAGTAGACCTGACCGGTGCATAGTAGGCCTGACGGGTGCGTAGTAGGCCGAAAAACATCATTAACGCCGTAATCATGAAACACTAGCGCATTCGGTCAACGTTGTTTTATATTCATCTTTGTTTAACCTATCAGTTTTCAAACAACGCAAAATTTTAAACTTAAGACATGTACCAGAAAAACTACATGTATCTTACATTCATTATTAACTACCTGCCTCATCCAAAAATTCGCACGCCTATGGTTAGAGACGACAAAAACTACGAAAATAGTTTTTTCGGATTTCGGTTTTTGACCAGCGAAGTATAATCGTTCTTTTTCGTGTTAGGCGTGGGAAGAGTACAGAGTGCGCTAGTAGCCTTTTGGGCGTGATCTCTAAATTTTGATACATCATCATTCCTGGGAAGTGCCCCTGGTACTAGTGTATTCCTTCTGCTCATCATTCCCATCAATAAAAACGCAATTTACTGGATCCCAGACTTTTATTACTTTCACCAAATCTCAAAAAACACCCGTTACAGACACGAAAATTATTTGTGTTAAATTTTAAAAATATTTATATTAAGTACTATAAATTATTCTTTTTAGTTTTATAATTTATTTTTATTTTTTTTAAGTTTTAAAGATTAAAAAACATATTGTATGTTATTTTTTTATTGCATTTTTACCTACACATACATATGTATAGATTTATTACAGTGTGCTTACCAATCAACTTAAATATTCCTGTAAACTTTTTAATTTTTAATATTTCAAGAAAATTTCTTCTGAAAAATTTTTGCTTTATATGAAGTAATAAAAGCGTCATCAAAAATCACCATATAATATACAGGAGGGCTGAAAATTGCGATAAAAATATTTTAAAAATAAATAAAGTCAAAAAATGTATTTTTTAAACAATTCCGTATCTATCTTCGTTTTTGAAAAGAAATATTAAATTCACTTTAATTTTTTTAAAAAGTATTCTTAGGGAGCATGATATAAAAACCAAAAATATAAATTTACTAATTATTTGCTTTAAAATGAATAAGCAGTCGTGTATTTTTCTTATTTACCAAGGTCGAAATTGTTTATTTTTTAATTTTGTATCTTTTTGTGCCGTTTTTGGCTACTTTTTAGAATAATTTTAGGTGACTCCCATTTTTTTCTCCAAAACGAAGCGAGATACCAAAAAAAAAAAAATAAAAAGTTGCGTCATTTATACCTCTATAAAAAGCCAGTGGTGGACATTTTTCCTTATTAATATTGGCTGTGGTGCCCGCTGAGATGACACTATATTCTTAATCCAGGTATAAGGCTATACAAACGCGGTATTACTTTAAATGATGTACCAAATTTTATCTAAAGGATTTTTAAGATATTTAAAAATACCAACTTTAACGCCCTGTAGCAACTTTCCTTTAAAAAAGTTTTTTAAGAAAGCTTTTAAAGAATTAGTAAACACCCTGTATAATTATTATTAAAAGTCAAACTGTTCTTAATATTTAAGGGTATTTTTAACCACCCTGAACACCTATTGTAATTAAAAATAAACATTTAATATACGATATTAGATTCACAATGAAACAAATATAGCGTTAAACCAAATTTCAGTTATTTAGGCAGAAGACGATTATGATAAGTTTTAAATTTTCCTGTATATAATAGAAGACGTATCATCGACTAAAGCCCATCGAAGTGGGAGAATCGGGGGATTAGGGAACATTAGCAGCCACCGGCGCGTATTGTGTGGTTACTGGTGTGAAAGCGAGACGTCGGTCTGCGCCCCCTAAACTAACCGGATTATATAAACTTGATCCGGGCATATGCTTTTATTATGAATAAGTCCCTATTTTTGCTGGGTCCAAGGCAAGAAATCCCACAGTGTATATATAAGTTTCCCACTTCCAATGGCGTGTTATAATTATAATTGATTATTTTATTTTATTTTTCTTATTTAATAATGACAAAGTTTTGTAAGTTTCTAAGTGATACATCTATATATATATATATATATATATATATATATATATATATATATATATATATATATATATATATATATATATATACATATATATATATATATATATATATATATATATATATATATATATATATATATATATATATATAGATGTATCACTTAGAAACTTACAAAACTTTGTCATTATCTGATGGTGTTGCTCTCGTCGAGCGGGGTCATAGGAAATCCCATGTAAATTTCGAAGTAGTCAAATATTGGCTCCTCTAATTATTTTAGAATGAATAAAATGCTTATTAGGATTTAAATAAGTTCCACCCGAAAATGAAAAATTTGAGCATTTTCTAACCAACCAGTAAAGAGTAAACTGCTTAAATACTTCTGCAACGTAGTATCTCATTATGCACCCTGCACTCTAGAAATCAATAATAAAAACACCATATCGATTTATCAGTGACAATTTAGATCATTAATTTATAATATCATGGCCAAAACTAAACAGTTTTATACGGGAATTTCAAAAAGAACCCACACATTTCATTTTAGTTTACAGCTAATTCCAACACATGCACTCACAGTTACGCAAGACAATAAAACAAATTTGTCTACATTTAGAAATTAATTTATGACAAAAATATTAGAATTTAATCAAATGCTTAAATATTCCTCCATTAACTGCCAGACAATAACCCAAACGATTATAAAACTCATTTCTTACGTTGCGTTGGCTAGTTGGTACATCGATATTCTGGCACATTCAGCGGAAATAACATTCCTTAGCAGGTCTAAATTCTCATATTTTTTATTGGTATAAAGCTTAGTTTTTAAATGTCCCCATAGAAAAATCGTTTGGCGAAAGATCCGGAGACCTGGCTGGCCAAGATATTGCGTGGTTCGGACCTATGATGCCGTTATTAAATGCGGGCAGCCATTCATTTAATACCAAATCTCTTGATTTTTACGAGCAAGGTTGTTCAAAGCAGGCAAAATTTGTTCCTCTAAAAGTTCCAGAAAGTACTCCCCATTCAAATTTCGGTCAAGGAAAAATGGTCCAAGGATATGGTGGCCGAAAATTCCCTCCAAAACATTAATTTTTTGTGGATATTGAAACCAAATCGAGTTTGGTTTTCGTTACTCCAGTACCGGTAATTTTGAATGTTGGGTTCGTTGTTCAATGTAAAAGTGCACTCGTCAGTAAAGCAAATATTTTGTAAAAACCTCTGTCAGTGTTTGACCTCTCCATAATCTCAAAGCAAAATTCCTGTCATCGTATTTCGTCTCCGTCTCTTAATTCTTGGTGTCTTTCGTACTTGTAAGCGTGGTATTTACATCTTTTTAAATTTCGAGATATTGTGGTGTGGCCTCCTCTACACAAAGTATCACGTCTAAATCCCTCTCGTTTTGTACAATTTGTCGCTGATTTTCACGTCGATTTTCTTCACATTTGCAATTATTGATTACTGTGCCTGTAGTTTCAAATTTTTTTATCGTCCGTTCTATTGTCGATTTACTTGGTATTGGCCTATTGGGAAAATAGGCTGCAAACATGTCCGCACTCTTCGATAACTATTTCCCTGTTAAAACCTGCCATTTTATATTAATGATTTTTTCTTGATTTGAGTAGTTCATTATTCAAAAATGATCTGACCACTTGAAAGTAACGAATCAATCACTGAGTAACAAACATCTTATAGATGCAGATATCCTAAGAATGGGATTCCCTATGTCCCGCTCGACGGAGCAACACCCGGTATATACGTCATATCACTACTTTTTTATTGATTTATTTTCTTTTTTTTTTCTTTAAAAACAAAAAACAAAATGCAATATGTGTTGCCTATACCGCGGAGAATGTTACGTCAAACGCAGTATCGATAGAGATGACAACGACATATCGAATCTTTCAAATATCGATGTATCGGAACTCAGATATCGATATTTAACTTCTCGATATATCGATATTACAATAGTCAAATAATTTAGATATTTGTGGTAAATAAGACAAAATTAAAAAGCCTTTTTGTTTTTAACTTAAACTGGATTAAACCCCGTCCAATTCGACGGCCTTTAGACAGACTACAGTAAAAAGCACAAGCACGTTTATTTGGTTTGAAGCGCTATAGAAAGAGCCCCGGGGTAAGTACAGAAATACTGAAAAGAAATAGGAACAAAATAAAGGAGAAAACGTTTTTTTTGCTCTTCAAATCATCTTTTGAGGTCTTGGGGTTAGATAAAGAAAATAGTGAAAGGAAGTACTGCGGACCTATTATTTTTGCTCTTCAAATTTTTAGAGGGGCCCCAATTTATTTTTTGCCCCAGGGCTGCTACCTAGCTACGCCACTGTGCAAAAGTATCACATTGGGGGTCATGATTAGTTAAATCTTTTTTTAACTCGCTTTATTAAAAATCAAAAAAAAAAAAGTAACTGACCAGAACCAACCATGACTCCCCAAATATAACAGTTTTGCATGTCCGTCTTGGGTGCTTAAAAATCAAATTACAGGTTTCTGTGCTTTTTAATGTAGTCTTAAGGGGGTTTTATATGGTTAATGTAAATGTGCCGTATTTACCTTATGTGGCACGTCAAGTTGCGTGTTTAATGTATCATTGGTAAACGACCGCTTGATGTACACAAATAATTTTATAGCTAATTAATACCGCTCCCAAGGTATTTGCCTCACCGGCTGACTTAATGCGTTTTATTTCATAATTTTGTTGTTGCGTTTCTTTCTTTCTTCTTATTATATATGTTAAGAAAATCCATTTAATAAAATGGCAACAACATTAAGCAAATAT
This sequence comes from Listronotus bonariensis, assembly GCA_014170235.1. Taxonomy (NCBI): domain Eukaryota; kingdom Metazoa; phylum Arthropoda; class Insecta; order Coleoptera; family Curculionidae; genus Listronotus; species Listronotus bonariensis. Next base: position 51,439 of record JACEGR010003170.1, on the reverse strand, counting down.
AACAAACAAATGTCATAGTGCACTAGGAAAGTTTAAAACCCGTTGAATTCGACGGGATTCAATCTAGTTGTAATAATTTTTCAAAATTTTAATTGTAAAAAAATCCCATGGCTTTATTTATAAAATTGGAAAGAGGAGAAAGATAAGTACTGTCATGTAGAGTAAAAAAAATAAAATAAAAATTGCCATTACACAAGGAGTGTCAACAATTTTGAGGTTAAATTTTTAATTTAAATATACCCTTTAAACATAATTTTTTAGGCAAGCCTATGGTAAAACTCTTGTTTAAAACTATACAACGTGTCCAAGATAAAGAGGGCCAGTACGGGCATCTTGAAAATGGTAAGAGATACGAATTAGGTTAAATGGGAATAAAGGTAAAGTTTTATGTGCCTAATAACATGTTTTAGCTGTTTAGAAAGTTTTATAATTTCGAGTATTTCCGAAGATATCCTGGAAAATCCGAAAAATTGCAAATTTGTTTTATTTTTTTCCTGGTCTTACTTATAATCGAATTTTAAAATAAATTACACTTTTGCATTACCACTTTTCTGGCTCTATCCAATAGTGGTGTTTTATTTAAAATACAATGTTTCGTTTTCGAAGGACCATCATTAACTTTATTTTTAAATACGGCCCAGATATTTTAATATCAAAATTTAAAAGCCAATTTGAATACAAATAAAATGATGTATAGCACATTAGGATTTAATATTAATACGGACCTGTATTTTTAGAAATTTGAAAAAAATAATTTACTCTGCATTTTAAGTTAATAAATTACTTTAATAAAACAAGCAGAACTTAACAAAACCTCCCTAGCATCACTACCTTACATTTTTTAAATACGGTCCGAATATTTTATTATTGCAATTTCAAAGCCAATTATATTTCAAATTTACATTATGCTTTAACCGTAATACGGACCTGTATTTTTTAAAATTTGATAAAAATAGTAAACAATACAATGTTAAACTAATACGTTAGTTTAGTAAAAAACAAACAACTTAAAAATGCACAAATAATAAATGATCAAATGATTTACTTTTACATTAACAGTTTTTATATGAAACTTTTTAGCTTTTCCTAGTAAAGTAAATCTAACAACAAGCCAAACATCTATAATAATTTTTAGTTTTAATTTGTCTAAACTATCAAAAAGCCTTGGAAACAAATAATTAAGTTGATGGTATATTTTTTTACTTAACATTGACAATATGATGGTAAGATTCTTAATCTGCGCAAATGCAAAACAACTTAGACAGCTTTTGCATGATTATGCGCAAATTATTCATCATACCATCATACCGTCAATGTTAAGTAAAAAAATATCTATCTATACCATCAAACTAATTATTTGTTTCCAAGGCTTTTTTGATATTTTAAATAAACTACAAGTAAAAATTATCAAAGATCTATGGCTTGTTGTTAGAAGTACCTGACTAGAAAAAAGCTAAAACAAGTTCCGTATAAAAGTTGTTATTGTATAAGTTAATCATGTGATCATTTAATTTTTGTGCATTTTTAAATAATTAGTGTTTTATTACTAAAGTAACGTATTAGTTTAAAATGTAGTGTTTACTATTTTAACCGAATTCTGAAAAATACAGGGCCGTATTACGGATAAACCATAATGTAAATTTGAGATAAAATTGGTTTTGAAATTGCGATATTAAAATATCATGGACACGTATTCAAAAAATGTAAGTCAGTGATGCTAAAGGGGTTTTGTTAAGTTCTGCTTGTTTCAAAATTTATTAATTTAAAATGCACAGTTAATCATTATTTTCAAACATTTCTAAAAATACAGGTCTGTATTAAAATTAAACCCAAATGTGTGATACATCATTGACTTTGTATTAAAGTCGGCTTTTAAATTTTGATAATAAAATATCAGGACCGTATTTAAAAAAATAAAGTTGATGATGGTCCTTTGAAAACGAAACGTCGTGTTTTAAATAAAAAAACACTATTGGATAGAGCAGAAAAAGTGGCTATGCAAAATTTGTTTTAAAATCCGTTTATAAATAAGACCAGGAAAAAATAAGACAAATTTCTAATTTTTCGGTTTTTCCCGGATATCTCCGATAATAGTCGGAATTTTAAAAGTTTCTAAACAGCATATTATATGGCACATAAAACTTTAACTTTGTTCCCATTTAATCAACATCCTATCTCTTACCATTTCCAAGATGCCCATACTGGCCCTCGTTATCTTGGACACGCTGTATATTTTGTTTTCAGTAAACAGATGGGTGCAGGTCGCTTCCTCTTCAGATTTAAGACTATTATAGGTCTGGTTAGTCACTAACCTGATTTTTAATATATTTTAAGATATACAGGGCACGACAAAAAAGTATAATTTTTTTAAATATAACACTATAATATACCGGGTGTCAACGTATCTATTAGACAAGCCATAACTTCTAGACTATTAGAGATATCAAAATGAGTCTTGATATAGGTAAATGGTATGGAAAGAGGAGAATTTTTTGCATGTTTCTTACTTTTTGGTTACTTCTGGAACCGGAAATATTACCAATTTTGAATTTTTCAATGGAACACCCTGTATATTTTGACATTTTTAGATTCCTAAGACAATTCGAAATAGTAATTTGACATTTTAAAAAGTTTTTGGTAAAAGTACCGAATAGGGTTTTCTGCCGTTTTTATGATTTTGTTGATTTTTTTTTTTATCTTTGGACAAACCACGAAGGCTAAAAGCCTAAATACTAACGTACTGTGGGTGTCTTAAGCGAGGTAAGAGGGAGTTTGTTGACACGGGACTTAAACACTTGAAGATTTGGGGGAGAAGGAAAGACCTCCGCGGGCAGCAGGTTCCACAACCTAGAAACTCTAGGGATAAAAGAACGAACAAAGTGGGAAGTTCGGGGCCCGTCCAGTTGGACCGTATAGGGATGCATACGCGCGGAACCACGAGTTTCTCTGTTGGGAACCGTAAGTGGAGGAACTATACTGGACAGTTCTTCAGAGCAGAAGCCATGGAAGTACCTATAAAAAAGCGATAAATCCCCCACAGCCCGACGATGTGCAAGAGAGGGAAGCCTTTCTGTAAGTGAAGGATCATTAATGAGACGAATAGCTGTTCTTTGAATAGAATCAAGAATGCTTAGGGTTGTGGGGGACGCCATGCCCCAGATATGAGAACAATATTCCAAGGGAGGTCGGATTTGGGACACATATAAAGTGTATAAATTAGAAGGGGAAAAATACTTTTGGCTCGAAAGAGAAATCCAAGCTTTTTTGAAGCTTCCGTGGCTATAGATACAATGTGAATATGCCAGTTAAGGTTACTTTCAAATGTGACGCCCACAAGATTAAAGGTGTCTTTGCTCTGTAAAACTTGGCCGCTCATAAGTAGAGGATGAGTATTTAATGACTCTTTTCGCGACAAGGAACATGATTGTGTTTTGGATGCATTAAAATGGACGAGATTTTTAGCGCCCCAATCCAATATTAAATTAAGATCCTGCGAAAGAGATATCTGCATCGCTCTGCGTTTGTTTTCCAAGTCAGGTTTAGTAATGGGTTTAGGAACCTGAAAACTGGAGTGAAGGGTACTATCGTCGACGAAACTATGAATGGAATTAGTTGTGGACGAGAGAAGGTCGTTGATGTGAAGAAGAAACAATGTTGGTGCCAGAACTGAGCCCTGAGGGACTCCAGCATTTACTTGGTGAAAGCTTGAAGAATGGCCGTCCACAATAACTGATATACCACGATCAGATAGATAACTAGAGAGCCAAGTACAGAGTTTAGTTGAAAGACTATAGGAGGGAAGTTTATTTAGAAGTGCGGCATGCCAGACCTGGTCAAAAGCTTTGGATATATCAAGAGCAACGATCTGGGACTCACCTAGAAACTCAAGAGACTTATTCCAGCAGTGTGATACGAAGGAAAGAAGATCTGCTGTAGATCTTTGTGGCGAAATCCATACTGCCTGTCATGCAAAATTTTGTGTTTTTCTAAGTACTTAAGAATTTGTGAATTAATTAGTTTTTCCTTTACTTTACAAAGAACTGAGAGAATTGAAATTGGTCTATAGTTAGATGGAAGAGATTTAGATCCTTTCTTGGGAATAGGCTGAGCACGTGCAGCTTTCCAGCTTTCCGGAAAGATACCCGTGTTGTAAGAAATTCGAAGAGCCGAATTAAGATTGTGCAAGTTCTGGAGCACATTTTTTTAAAACGATTGCTGGTATGCCATCCAGCCCAGACGATTTCTTGGTGTTAAGGGAAGAAAGGATACGCTTAATGTGTTTTACCTTAAAAATAATATCGGGCATTTTATGAGGAACTGGGGTAACCGCTGGAGTTGGATGATTTACGGGAGGGTCAAGGGTTGAATTGGCAGCAAATTGTTTAGCAAATAATTCTGCCTTTCCTTTAGCGGTAGAAACAATTTTATCTTCCAAAGCTATTGGCGGAAAAGAACTGGTACAAAAATTCCTACTTATGTTTTTCGCAAAGGACCAGAAAGATTTGCTGCCATTTGAGCAAGAAAGAACTTTGTTTTTAATACGATTGTCGAAGGAGTCTTTGGCTTCAGAAATTATTTGATTGTAGTAGTTTCTTGCTTCAATGCTGGCCTGTCGGTTTTCTGGACTAGGATCCTGTAGAAACTTTTTGTGAGTATGAACTTTTAAAATTCTAGCTTTATCAAAAGATTTGGAAAACCAGGGTTTGTTATTGGATTATTTGGGGTTCTTAATGGTGTGTGGAATATAGGTTTCAATGCCCAATTGAATTGATTCCGTCAGTTGATTGCAAATTTCAAAAGGATCACCAGAAGAAAAGCAGATGGAATTCCAGGGGTAAGTGGCGAAGAAGTCCCTCAGGCCATCCCAGTCGGCTGAGTTATAGTGCCATACGGTGCGTGGTGGCATGTATTCATTTACCTCGGGATGTGCAGGGTAAGATATAGTAACTAAGCCATGATCTGAGCGACCTAGGGGAGCTGTGACAGATGTTTGATAGAGTTCGGGGTTGGTAGTAAGAAAGAGATCAAGGGGATTTGAACTATGATTTGGGACTCTAGGAAAGTAGGTGGGTTCCATAATAAGGTTGGTAAGAGAGTTACTGACTGCGAAGATTTCGGCTGCTCTGCCTTGGGGGTCAGTTTTTGAAGAGCCCAGCCAATCCTTATTATGGACATTGAAGTCGCCAAGCACGATTATTTCAGCCGATGGAAAATATGTGGGGCTTAGATGACTGAAGGTGATGGTGAACGAAGTTTATATTGGTGTTAAGCTCACATATGGTTGCAAAAGAAATTAAACTTCTCGATGAAGGCCTCCCGGATGCACCCCTCACCCGGATGGAGAGGTATTTTACCTCCGGAACATTTTACTTCCGGATGTGCCGCCATCATTTGTACATAGTTTGGGGGTTAAAAGGAAAAAAGAAAAGAGAAAGAAGGAAAACTGACTCACACACCCAGAACCCGAAACGTCCGCTAAGACTTCCTGGGTCCTTTAAAGGGTGGTGGGGTGGTACCTCCTCAGGCGAGGAAAGCTCCTCTACCACCTACCGAATAAATGATACTCACTGATTTTAGACCCTTTTCTGAATAAAACACCACTGGCGCTGATCCAAAATCTCCAGTTTTAAATTAATTATAACTTAACAAACTTCCGGAACCGGGATGTGAATAGGGGTGCTGGGCGGGGTAAAATAAGTAAAATGAGATAATATTCGTCAAAATCTCATCCAAACTTAGGTAAAAATCATTTTATTTATGAATATTTTTTTGTTAAAAATGGAGAAATTTAGAAGAAAATTAAAATTTATGTTTTATAACCTCAAACTAGCAAAGAAGGCTAAAGTCATTTATTGCAAATCGAATATGAAGAGCATTTGGCAACAACGAAAATATGTCAAAGGGATATATATTTTTTGTTGTCGATGTTGCTAAATGTTCAAATTAAAAGTGAAGAACTTTTAAAAAATTTAAATTTTTGTTTTTTATTATATTATGATTGAGAACAAATAGGAAATAACATGTAAGCCAAAATTATTTTGAAAATTATAAAAACAGCAGAAAACACTATACGGCATAATTACCAAGTTTTTACGCCTACTTGATTTTTTGAGGACCATTGGAAGTATTGCATCTAGATGGCTCTGATTTTTTATTTATGACTTTATTTTTAATCCGATCGCAAATATCGGTAAATTCGTCAAAAAATCCTTTATTCGAAAAGTGCTTGTCTAAAAAGGGTTGCAATTTGAAAAAAATAGTTATAACGGAAATGTCAATCTTTTATATTAGTCACTAAAACTTTGCGATTGTATTTTTTTAACATTACCTAGGGTCTCTAGAATAATTTGCGCCCAATCATAGCAACCTAGATGCAATATTGAAAATGGCTCTAAAAAAATTATGTAAGCTTAAAAACTTTTTAAAATATCACATTCTTACTCAGAATAAATTGTTTCAGGAATCTAAAAATGTCAGAATATACGTGGCGTTCCATTTTAAAATTCAAAATTAAATCCATTTCCGGTCAATTGGAGGTAACTGTAAAGTAAAAAATATGCGAAAACTCTCCTCTGCTCATACCATTTACCAATACCAAATCTCATTTTAATATGTCCAATATTCTTAGAGTTACCTATGGCTTGTCTAATAAATTCGTTGACACCCGATATTTTTATTAAAAGGATTTTAAAGAACTAACCCAACAAATCAATTTTTAAATTGTTTAAGAAATACAATAAAAAATAAAAAAGGGAGAGGGATTATTCTAGAGTATTGGAGAAAATCTAGAACAACCATTATTTAGGCTCGGGAAACCAAAAAAAAACCTTATTGCCATAAAATAACAGCCCTACTTTATTTAAAATTTAAAGTCTACAATATTGTGCGTTTCTACTGAAATTGAGTAACATTGAGTTACAGACTTTCAAAAATGTGTTTAGGTTATAGAATTTTAGAGAGTTAGGAACATTTAATTTAGTTTGTTAATTTATTTAAATAATTTACCTTAATTTTTCCAAGTTCTTTCATCACTTTCGAAGGTTTCCGAAAACGCCCGAATTATCCATTAAACAACTTTTATGTCATCCTGTACTATGGAATTTTCACGATATTTCTCGAAGTTTCTAGATTATTCTTTACTCTTCCACCATACTATAAAAGGGCGACGGGAAACCTCCGATCAGTTAGTATAGACAGAGACAAGAATGAGACGAGTAACTGGTCCTAACAATTTGTCCATTGTATTTATCTCTTTCTGGTTTAACGCAAGTTCCAATAAATATGTCTTTGTCTTTTATCATGACAGGCTATCGTAGATGGAGCAATCATCGCTTTGCCCTGGTTGCCAAGTTGTTTACAATTTCTGCATGTTAACTTTAATGTCCTTTTTTGGCTCACATCTAATTAAGAGAAAGAAAATATACCATGAATGGAATATTTTTAACTTGACAAACGTTGCCGCAGGCAGTCACGCCTACGGTGACCTAGAGGAAGGTGTGTAATCGACAACGGGACTGTTTTGAAATAAATAATAGTTTAAAAACTAAAAAACACGCTTTTATATGCAACCGAACTAAAAATTAGAAAATAATTTTTCATTACAAAGAGTTTGTCACTTCAGAATAAAAGCGTGGGGTGCATTTTACTATTTTTTCATAACTTTTCCCTCATAGATATTTGCAAATAGAATAATTATAACATTTAATATATTAAGCACCCCACGCTTTTATTCTGAAGTGACAAACTCTTTGTAATGAAAAATTATTTTCTAATTTTTAGTTCGGTTGCATATAAAAGCGTGTTTTTTAGTTTTTTAAACTATTATTTATTTTTCATTTTTTAGTTCGATATATTTTTTATTATGGAATCCTTGAAGTAATGGTGCAACTAACCCTATATTTTTATTTTTCATAAAAATTAAACACTCATGGTGCAACTAACCAAATTGTGTAAAAACTAAAAATTTCTTCTTCATTTAATAGCAAAGTTTGAAATGTTGCCAACAGATGGCGTCCTAGGTGTTGTTTTTATAATATAATGGAATTTTTTTCCTGGCGATTCAAAAAAAGATAACGGGATACTGTTTTTAAATTATTGCATCTTCATCGGTCCTTGACACGTGTGCAAAGTTTCAAAGAAATCGAATAGCTGGAAGTTGGTTAAAATTAGGCTCAAAGATTCCGTTACATAGATAGATAGATAGATAGATAGATAGTTACAACCCAAGTTAATAAAAGCGTGTTAAAAACGGGTTTAAATTACAGCATTTCTATTAGAAAACAATAGAGGGCGCTCATATCAAGGTCTCCTTAGTCACGCCGAAATGTTAATCGATATTTGTGATTGATATTTTTCAATGGCCGATTTGTTTGGACAGTTTGTTTACATTTTCTGTGATTTATTGTGTGTTTCGTGGTTTTTTACCTTTAATTGGACTTTGAATATTGACTTTTATTAGTGATCACATGTATATATTAAATTTGTGCTTTTCGACATAATTTAGGGTAATATTGACATGGTTATCTGTAAGAAAAATCTTTATAAAAACCAAATAAATGACATTTTTAATAAGGTGTGTGTAATTATTGAACTAAACCCCAATATTTTATATTAATAGGAAACAAAAACAAGTACCTAACATTAAGGGCAAAAATAGCACAGCTATATAATTTGAATTTGGCGGGCAAACGATAAAGTCGACTCACGCGCCATCTGCGTTTGCCTTCCTTAAAAACAGACAAGGAAGGCCCAGCAGCTATCTCTCTCTCGGATAATTTATTTACATTTAGTTGCTCGTCTCATTGTTGTCTCTGGTATAGAGTCGACTTTTGTACTGTAAACTTCGAGACATTGACAAGTGAAGATTTTGTCGTTGTTGTAACCATAGATACGTTCCATTGTTAATAAAGGTATAAAAACGAAGGCCGTGTTTTTATACGAGGTGTTTTGGAACAATATATTTTTAGATTTACCTTTTTTATTCTGGAATTCTGGTTAGAAAAAATAAATATATAGAAAAACAAAATAAAGATTCTTAAAGGAAATTTAATGCTCTACAAAAATCTCTGATTATGTTTTTAAAGAAAATCTCCTTTTAAAAGTTATTCACAATTTAATTTAAAGAAAAAATATATTTTTTAAATAAATTAAATTGCGCATAACTTTTAAAAGAATGATTTTATGTAAAAACATTAAAAACCTTTTTTGTATTGCACTAACCAGAACCTATGTTTTTTTCTTCTATACGTATATGAATTTGTTTTGTTAGTTTCAAAGGTCCAAAATTAAAAAGGTTAATCTAAAATTACATAAATGTTTAAAGCTGGATTACTCAAAAAAGGGTTCGTCTGGCGAAAATTTTCAAAAGACGTTTTTTGTAGGCAATTTAATTCTCTAAAGATATATGTGCACATAATTTTTTTACTTTGATGGTTAGGGAGCTTTGACGCAAAAATAAAAGTAGAAATAAAAATCTAAGTTAAAGGAGAGGGACCTCTAAATATATATTAATATTAAGGGCTCTTATTTTCACTATATATTTTTTGTTACCCTAAACAATATATTTAACATAATTTTCAAAAAAAACAAACGTTTTTTTTGGCCCTGTCTACCGTATATAAATGCATAACAGAAACAATTACTAACAAAAACTTTATTTTAAGCGTGGTATATGCCCCCTAAACGTGTCTTTCAGTAAGCAGCTCGACAAAAATAATAGGATTAAATAAAATTATTTTGGGGCGTATGTTTTGCTCCGAAACTTCGTAGGGGTGAGAGTTCTTGACTTGTAGACTCCCACAGCAGATTAACAAAAAGTCATAATCGACCTAGGTAGGCGTGAATGCAATAAAAATATCGTATTAATATTTTTATTGAAAAAAGCATTACGAGAAAGTAATTCATGTGTCAGTTAAAATATAAAAGGGCTTTATATAGAGTGTTTAGTGCCGGAAATATATCTCTAAATGCGCAAAATACAGCTATATTTACACAGCGTAAAAATGGTATATTTTTATATGCAATAGTATTACAAAAGTAACTCGTATGGCCGGCGGCTAGATGGCGCTTATAACAGTCTTAAAAATTCAATTACAATTGTATTGAAACTTTTAAAAGGCATTTTCTCAAAACTTCGCTTTTTTGAGTTGTGTCGGTCTTCTTCCAAAGTAGCGAAATAGGTTAAATAAAGATTTTTTTCTAATATCTTGACCATATTGAAAACTTGACATTGGCTGTTTTTGAAAAAACCCTTCAATGTTACAAGGGGGCCAGGCGCAAAAGAAGGAAGGGGAAGGAAGGAAAGGGAAGGAAGGGAAAGGATAGATCCTTAAATTTTTTTTTCTTTTTTTTTTTTGGGGGATTTGTTCAAATATACATCGCATGAAGAGAGGCGCAAAATAAGACAAAACAGACAGAGGTTTTTCCCGTGTGAACGACGAAGCGGTGCAAAACACACGAGTCGGCGAGCCTTGACCGCTGACAACCGGTAGTCTGTTTTGTAATATACTAGGTAATACCCAGTGGCGCATTTACCAAAAGGCTGAGTAGGCTGAAGCCTATGACGGCATTTTTAGGGGGCGGCAGACGTTCTTTAGGGGGCGGCAGATTATGTCTTATGAATAATTTTGTTGGATTTCGATTTCAATTTTATACCTATAATTAAAAGAAATGGAAGGACCTTTTTTTTTTGCTCTTTAAAAATATTTCTGAAGGAAAAAAGAAGAAGAAAGGGGCGGCGAAAATAAAATAGCCTACGGGCGGCAAACATGTAAGTGCGCCTCTGGTAATACCATAAAGGCGACGCCGAGTTGGTCGAGTCGTGTGTTTAGCACGGCTTCGTTGCCGGAAGCTAAAGAGTCAAGAAGTGTAAGGCCGGGCGCGCACCAAAGTGTCAAACAAGGGACGTATGACAATGTTGTAGCGAGCTAGTGGCAAGTAAAGTGTCTAAAGCCCTCAAAAATTAAAAATGTTGGGGACTAGTGGTACTTAACTGACTTGACACACTTCCCAAGTACCATTTTACCGCCACTCATCTTTAATGCGCGCTTCTGCATTTATTTACGCAGGTTTTAGAGATTCTACTTGACAATGACTCACAACCTGGCAGCCACGTCACTTGCTTTGTTACTTCAGCGCAGTGCGCGCCTTGCCTAAAGCAGTCAGGTTCTGTTAATTCGATCTAATAATTATTATACATTTATAAATATCGAATAAATTAAAAAGAAATAAAATGAAAATAACAACATCATTAGTTTCAATTTAAAATAGTAATATACCATAAAAAACTTCTGATTTTATTAAATAAAATAGTTATCTTTATGCAGTGTGGGCATGTCCCTTTTCAAATGAATACTCTTCATTTGTTAGTTTAACAACAAGAAAACAACAAAAATCATCAGCATCGGGCAATAAAAATCCGTATTAGTTATAAAAGCCTAAATTATTTCGGCCGTGCAAAAACCATTTTTATTTTCATTTATTCCTTAATATTTATTTTATTTCCACGGGTCATACGACCCAAACATCCTCTAAGCCCTCGCAGCATCCCTTAACTACGAATATGGTGAGATCCCCACACAGTGGGGGCTGCAAATGTTGATGGACATTTGCAGCGCAACTGAAGTGGTAATATACCATCTTCCAGAATCTAGATCCTGCTACGTCTGCTCAGCAGACATGGAGTAGATTCTTATCAATCCATTGCTTTATGGAATGATATCATCATCACCATTAAAGTAATTAAGAAATACTACAACTACCTTTTGCAAGGAATACTTGGATGTATGACCCGCGGGATCCAATCTCTAATGGATAACGAGATAATTATTCAGATTAAATATATACAAAAATAAGCGAAACGCAGCGGTAAGATAAGACGCATACCGCCATCATCCGGTAAATTATTAAAGCCTTATACAAGAAGTTGACACCGGGATCTACTTAGTTTTGATGGGCCAAAGAGAAAATTTGAGCAAATACCAATTTTGGACGAATTATTTTGTCAACAATCATACTGTTGATAAAGACCAGACTTAAAAAATTAAACGCAATATTTTTCTTTTAATCATATAAGAAAAACACCATAAAATTCTGCAAATTCTTAATAATTTATAAAAAAAAACCTTAATTTTGTTTTGGAAAATTAAATTGTCACAATATAGGTACTATTTTTATATTACTTCCATATATTGTGTTTCAACATTCCATAGCCGTTAGCCGTGCTACTTTAAAGAATAACAAAGTAGCCTTGTCTATACGTAGTTGAGTAAATTTATAGTTTAAGATCTAAATGACGTCACGCGTATTTTTTGATTTTTAGTAAACATATTACTACGAATAGCTATTAATGAAGGTGCGTCCAGAACTGAACCACGACCTGTAACCGTACCACGTCGCGTATATTTATCTGGACGATGGAACGAACGCTGTCGCAAACCTGATAAATATTACAGCACGAGGTTCGCAACACTTATCAGGTTCGCGACGGTGTTCGGTTGCGGACGTCCAGAGTTGTTCGCGACGAGGTACGGTTGCTGGTCATGGTTCAAATCTGGACGCACTTTTACAATTTGGCTAAACTATGGTTGTTTTGACACGGGTCGTTTTCTAAATGAAGCGTACGCTACCTAAAGACCTCTTGACAGTACGTATGCATATTCGCCTTTCAAGCAGATTTGAGAGTTTCAAAAGTCTATACAAAACTGTATAAGTTTTTTATTTTATAAAAATTAAGTATATAGTCTAAGTGCTATGAAAGATGCTGTGATATATTTTATTTAGAACCATAGGTTTCAAAAAAGACATTTATTTCATTTTTTGTACAAAGAAATATAGTAGGTAGTAATATTTACCAAAGAAAAAGGTTTTATAAAAATGTAGTTTAAAACTGCGTCATGCTTTTTTTTTTTTGCTGTTAAAGCGGATCCTCATCTGTAGGTTTTACCCTGCGTTTTTAAGTCATGGGTTTTTTTAGCTGATGTCGTGCCTTTTTTCAAAGCTAGGGGTTTAAACCCCTTACGGGTACAAATTTGTGAATTTTTCGCGGGTTTTTGTATTTTAGTTATATTTTGTTATGTTGTTGGCAATATAATGTTTATATTTTTATGTGTATACAGCTAAAAAGGATAAAAAAAGCTTCAGTAGGTAACATATTTGGTAATAAAATGAGAGAGATTAAAAAAGTAAAAAGTGTGGCTAGGAAATTCATAGCACACATCAGTGATGCATAACTGTGAATCAAAAACGCAAGAAGTTTTGATCCGCGGAAAAAAAACCCTGGGTGGAAAACCATAAGTAAGGATCCGCCTCTAATGCCATAATGAGTTTTTATTATTCAGGGTGTCTCTAGAAGTTGCGAAAGAGTGCTACCACAAATTTCTGAGGATAAAATATGACGATCTAGCCTAACTTTGTGAAGTGAATGATTTTGGAGATACAGTTTGTCAGAAATTTATTCTGATTTTGTTTATTTTTTTTACAAATAATTTTGTTAATAATAGGTCTATATTCACAATATTTGGCTAAAGAGGGTTTTGGGACATGGAAAATTGGAATTTGTTATCAATTTTATTGTAAACCCTAGAGGGCGCAACCTGCGGTTTCTTGCACAAATAAACCTAATGAATGTTGATATAATTTGATCAAATTAAAAAAATCTAATAAAGATTTTGAAACTTACATTTTTCTAAGCTAACCAAAAATCAACTTTATTTCGCAAATACCAAATTTAATAAAATACCAAAACAATTAAGTAATATATTTACACATCAACATATAAAAACATATTTTTTTTATTGGCCATTAAACGTTGTTAAGGGGTGAAATGCACCTCTGAAATCCTCCCTCAAATTCTGCTTTTTTAATAACTTGAAAACGAATTGAGATAATTTCTCGAAATCAAAACCATAATTTTATTATTTATCGAATATGCTATTACCCACTCTTAATTTTTTAAGAGATTAAAAAATAATTAAGGGTAAGTTTCAGGAGTGCATTTCACCCTTTAAAATTGTGTAATAGTTGATAAAAAAGTATCTTCTTTTTTAATGTACTACAACCTATTGCAGTTTCATTAAAATCGGCATGGGTCACCTCGGACGGTTTCCAGGAGCGGCTACAGACCGCAATAAAATCCTCGACTTGTCTTCGACTTGGCAACGTTGCGATCTGAAGTGAGGTTAATTTGTTTTGTTTTGGTTTTTAGCGCCAATTTGTTCAAACAAGTAATACTTTTTCTTTAGTGTTTTTTTAAGTAAAAATGCCTTTTTTGCTTTGAATGTAAAAAATTAGTTTTGATTCAATTAAATTTACGATTACCGTAATTTTTTATTTTGAGTTTTTATGTTCCCATATGAATGTTGACTTATAAGTTTCTTTCCCTGCTTACCAATAAAATGTTAATTATAGGTACCAAGACAAAATGAATTGCAGTTATATTTTTTTAATTTTCCATCTCAACATTTTTTAGTTCAAATTCCACAATTAATATAGGTGGTACAATATTATAAAAAGTAATTATTATTAGATAAGAATGTATTTATATCAATAAATCTTTGAAATACCTAACTTATTATTAAAAAATATATTTTCTGTAGTCATATGTAAATAATCATTAAACATTTTACTCTGTTCATAAATGTTTTTTTTTTAAATCCTGGGACACACGATGAAAGCCTAGTCCTAAGTGTTAACATACCGTAAACGCTAAAAGGCATTGGTAAAACTAGCACTGGCCCTCAAGGCTTAGGAAAAAACATATTTGTATAAAGTAGCTTACACAGTCAGAAAGGACACTCTGTGGGTGAAGAAACATAAGAAATGTGGGAATTTCGGGTCCTCTAAAATTGGACTATACCAGGATGTATAAAATATGTCTTTTACAGGGTCGAAGATATTTTGTGTATAAATAGAGTTGGGACCTCTTGTATATTTAGCAGCATTCTAAAGATCTATTAAAGGGCTTAAAAAAGTTTACATTTGATATATCCAATTTTTAATAGTTTCGAAAATATGGTCATCTTCGAGAATTTAATAGTAAAGTAGCATTTTTTAAATTAAACACTCTGTATATTGCATGACCATTAAATATAGCTTTAAGAAAATACCGCATTTACCATGTCTAATGTCTATCTCTTATAGTTTTGGAATCATGACCATCCAAATATAAAAATAGTAGATATAGTGTCTATTTTATCTTCGACACTGAATTTAGTGATTATAGCTTAGAGCTGTAGATATAGTGGAAATTTAACAACGTTTTCAGATTTTGATGGCCATATTTTTTAAAACACACATGATAAACATACCAAATATGTTATGTTCTTAAAGCTTTTTAAACTGTCTATTTAATGGTGATGCAATATACAGTGTTTTATTTTAAAAATGCCAGTTTACTATAAAATTCTCGAGGATGGCCATATTTCCAAAACCATTGAAAATTAGATATATCACATATGTGTGTACAACTAAAAAAAAAGTAAATTTTTGCAATTAGTCCGATGTTTAATTGTTTTTCTGTTGGCGTTGGCAATAGGTTAATTAGCTGAAAAATATCACAACTTTAATAATTTAACCGACTTTGTCTCTCCAATAATAAAGAAGTTAGCAATAGTGCCGACTTAAGTTTGATCACCCTGTATATTTAATATAAAATACTTTTTATGTGGTAAATGCAAAAATCTAGGTGGTTTCATTATCGACTGGTACATATTAAAAGACGGGGATCTACGCCTTGTATTTGGTAAACTTTTATTTTATTTGCTTTTAAATATAATTTTTATTTATTTTTTAAAGTGATTTTGCTATAAGTTTCCACCCCATCTGAGTAACATATCCCAGGTGACGTATTTGGTCCAGAAAAATACGTTGCCACACTACTATTTTTTACAATAATAAACAACACTCATCAATTAATAAACATAATTTAAGAGAGTATGACACACATTATTCAGAAACTCATTTCGAAACAACAATGAATCTACTTAACATTAACGTCTAAGGTCCCATAAGTCATTTCGGAATCTACTATTATATACACGCGCTATTGGGGACTAAGCAGCGTCTATATCGTTAAGATAAGGGCTTAATCCGATAAGCGATTACCATCCCCTTGGATAAACAGCCATCGCACCCGACAGCGCTCGCGATATGACGGAAGCCGTGACAATCTCTGTTTAGCGTTGATAAGACGTCGTCTTATACCCCATAAACTTGAGGGTGGAACAAGGGAAATGTCAAAGAAGATGCAAATTTTAGGGTAAGGTTTAGATGAGCCTTGTTTTTATATTATAATTAGGGTGATGAATTAAATTCTACAACCAATCTAATTAAAAGTGTTTTTTGTTGTTATTCGAATTCACGTTGAGCTAAATTTCAACAAAATTTAAAGCTCTTTCAGAATTGCTGCCAATATTTTAATATATTTTTTTATATGCTTCAGGACACCCAAAAGTAGAATGTAGAGATCGAGATTTTATAGTACCTAGTAACAGTAGAAGTAGCAGCTTGAGTAAGCAACCTCCTTGATTAAACTACGAAGCAGAACGCTACCATTTTGTGAATTGCGTATTCAGGAAGGGGGTTACAGGTTTTAGCTTTTCGAAAGCTACCAGAGATAGAACAACTTTGAATAATTTACTTAATGAGTGCTCCAAATCAAAACGCAGTTTTTAATAAAACACAAGTTTTAGAATACCTCACTATTTTTACTGCGCATTTTGTATTAATAAATTTTACAAAGTTTTTTAATCAAAATTATATTATATTTATACATTTATATTATAATAAATTCTAACTAAAAAACTTTTTACTCATAAATAATATAACACGGAGTAAAAATTGTATGGTACTCTTAAAATTGTGTTTTATCAAAACTGCGTTTTGATTTGGAGCTCCTCAAATATGTCCTGCCAGCTCGTTACTTTCCAATTCAGTTTAGATCTATCAAAGCACTAACAGGTAGTGATTAGACAAAGAACGCATGCATGCAAAACACGCTGCACATGCTTAAATGTAGTACATGATAAAATTTAATATTAGTATGTTCTCCACGGCTCGTGGAGATGCGTATCAAGGTAAAGGTTAAAAATACAAAATATTAACACTTAAGACAAAGAAGTTTCTGTCAAAATTCAAATCTAAAATACAACATTACAAAAAAAAATTTGGGCCATTTGGGGATATCTAAAAACAATATTCTACGGGTTACGTTTAACCTCGCACTATCGATGACGCGGCAATGGAATAATAAGCAAATGTGGTCATGCTTTGGACAGTCTCCTTTCCAATATCCCATTAAAGTTTATAAGTGGTACGAGTTGACATCCTGTATCTTGCAACCTATTAACTTTTCGACGGAGGTAAATAACGTTAAACCGTTTTATTTTAACGCAAAGAGTTTGTAGTTGAATTTTTACAGATCATTTAGAGACATCCTGTTAATTTTACTATAGGAAAAATACATAAAAGTCCTAGGTAAAATAATGATTACCCCTTAAACCTAAGTTTTGGCTATAACAATGCTCTTGTGTAATATCAATTTAATATTAGTTAAATTTAAAAAATGACTAGTAGATTTGGCGCGATTACAAACCTATTTTATCTACTATAAATTTTATAAGCTACCCTTTTCTTCTTTTGTATCATCTTTGAGGTATGCTAAAAAAACTTATTAGTCACTTTTTGCCTTACAAAACTTTACAAATAAACAATTTAAATGTACTTTTTAATAAGTTTAAATGTACAGGTTGGAAAAAATCTGATTGCACAATCTCGATTTTGATTTTTGAAACAAATTCAGTGGTGAACGTAAATCATGGCTAACTTGGTTCATTTTGGAGATACAGAGTGTTTTTCAAATTTTGTTAATTTGGCCAGACACCTATAACTCGCTTCTTATTATAGATAGGAAAAAATAATTAGAAGAATGTTAGGAAATTTTACGTAGAATTTAGTGATGTACCTATTATTTCCGTTCCCTTTTATATAAGGTTATAACAGAAAGCTGGTTCTTTTTATATGGATTACCCTGTATATTTTATCTCCAATAGAAAGATCTCATTAAAAGCCGTAAAAAATACCACATTATCAGTATATTGTATCATCAATAATAATACATTTTAAAGACCTTTAAGAAAATAGCTTTCTCTAATACCCTTGGAAATGTAAGCTTCTAAATCTTAGTGCGTTAGATATGTGTTAATCTACTATTTTTCATATTTAGATGGTCATATTTTTAAAACTATATACCTAAGTGCCTGGAGAAATTGTCAAAATAAAAGACACTCGGTATTTTCAAAACGAATTAAGTTAGCCAATTGGATTTGTTCTACCTCTTTTTGTTTTTGCTATACCCTGCAAGGTCAAAAAACAAAAAAAACGCAATTTTAACAATTTTTTTTACCAACAAGTAAAAACTGCTAAATTTGTGACCTGATTAAAAGAGCCCTTTATTTCAGAAGTATTATAAACGTAAACCATTTGTCCTTTTTTATATTTTGTTCTCGAGTAAATCAGAGCGATTGTAACCCCTAATCCGCATCAATGTAGCTCATAAACTCACGAGCGGGTGCAAATCCGGGGCGCATTATTCGCAAACGTCGCGCCACGTGACCGCCACAAGTCGGTCACTTAATCTGCTATTTATGTGACTTTTCGGGGAGGACACGTGAGTCCGGGGGTGACTCGCAAAAAGACTAACTCTCGGATTAAATTCACACTGCGTGTAACCGAATCGACTTTAATTTTATAAATGGAATCAAACCGCAAAAAGTTAATTTGTTAAATATATTCGTAATCACGGATAGTTGTGGGAATCGGTAGATGTATGTACCATCGTACCGAAAAAAATCTGGGGCTTCAAAATCTAGCTGTAACTTCTGGTCTTTTAGATTTTATATGTATTTTGATGTTGTCAAAGATAATTTAATTTTGTGACAACCCCGTCAACAAACTGCATATTTTAATATAAGGAATGCGATTTCTTTTAGACCAGATTTTTTTATGCTTTATTTGTTTTCTGCTAGATTACGTTTAAAAAAAATACAAAACAATATAATATATATAATAAAAAAAGGTATTAAACATTTTAAGAAAAATAAAACTTTTTTATACTATGAAGAACTATTCTATCCTTGCACAATATAATTAAAATTATGATTACTTTAAAAGAAATAATATAATACAATATTTATTATAAAGTTACTTACGATACAAAGAAGGTTTCAAACTCTAAACAAAGGTTCATTAGCTCTCGGTTGAAATTATTTTAATACAATAAAATAAAATCTTAACAAGACGCCAGGACGGGAACTGGACTAATCGTTGCGTCTCAAAAATGTGGTAAATAGTTTACCAAAATGTGGTAAGCAGTTTACAAAAAAAAACTTAATAATGGACTTGCTAAAAATTTGAAAAAAAATTATTAGAAATAAAATGTATTATAGAGAGTTTGGAGTTTGACATTACTTAAAAAAATAAATGGTTAAAGATAAAAGATTGTGAACACCAGTATAAAAAAGTACACATTTTGGGAATTTTAAAAATATACATTTTTGGGAATTTTAAAATAAGTATACATTTTAATTAGGTTACTTAACATTGGGAATTTTGCTAAATAAAGATATACGTGAGGTGTCAAGGTTTTAAAAGTATAAATTAAACAATTTTCTAGGTTACTCTTATAATAATAAAATAAAAACATTAAACAAACTGGGTCGCGTAGAAATTCAAAACAAACACTGGAAAATTTAATATTTAAAGAGAAAAGAAGTTAAAAAAATATTAGATTAGAAGTAGGTAGTAAAAGTGAAGTCAAGTATAAAGTTAAAGTTCTAGTTAATCCCCGTACGGGCTACCCCTAGTAGGGGGTATGCCCGTACCATATTAAGTTAGTTGATAAAATGGAAAGTTAGTTTTTGTCCACCGGTCTCATGGTCCAAGAAGATAGTTCCATATGGTACATTGGTCCAAGTGACGTAAAGTGGCCGTATGTGTATTTCAAAATTATACTTCACAAGATAATAGATTAGGTATCTTAACCAAGCAAAAAAAAATGTTTAGCCATATAATAAAGTATTTTATGCTTTATTTGTTTTCTGGAAGATTACGCTTAAACAAAATAATATTTGGCTTTTCTCCAGAATAAAATAAATACCAATACTAAATAACTTTTTTATTTTATTCTGGAAAAAAGTCTTTTTTTGTCACGATTGTACCATCGGGCCCAAAAAAAAACTGGGACAACAAAATCTAGTTTGATTTCCTGGTCTATGAGAATATTATGTTGTAATGTTGTCAAAGCAATGTAATTTTGTGACAGCCACGTCAAAAAATATTTAAATATTATAAGGAATGCGATTTTTTATAGACCAGGAGACATTTTTCTACTTGGATTTTAATGTCGCAGATTTTTTGGGCACGATTGTACATAGAGCATGTCAATCTCAAAAGCCGTGAATCAAGATTGAATACTATACAATTATAATAAAAATTTAACGATGTTAATTTTATTAATACTCGACAACAGATGGCGCCACTACACATATTTTACATTTTTGCCACCCACAACCACCCACTTCCACCCACCCCGACCAAACTCCCTTACTCACAATGGGAGACCAAGGGGTATTTGTAACCCCGACGGGAAGTCGATCGGAGTTGCGGATGATAGCGAAAATCGTGGACACACGAACGTACATTAGCATTTTATATAATATACTAGTTATGATTCCCGGCTTCGCTCGGGAGTTTATATGAGACCCAAATAACCGTTGTTCTGAATGAAGTTCAACTACTCGACAACAGATGGCGCCACTACACATATTTTACATTTTTGCCACCCACAACCACCCACTTCCACCCACCCCGACCAAACTCCCTTACTCACAATGGGAGACCAAGGGGTATTTGTAACCCCGACGGGAAGTCGATCGGAGTTGCGGATGATAGCGAAAATCGTGGACACACGAACGTACATTAGCATTTTATATAATATACTAGTTATGATTCCCGGCTTCGCTCGGGAGTTTATATGAGACCCAAATAACCGTTGTTCTGAATGAAGTTCAACTACTCGACAACAGATGGCGCCACTACACATATTTTACATTTTTGCCACCCACAACCACCCACTTCCACCCACCCCGACCAAACTCCCTTACTCACAATGGGAGACCAAGGGGTATTTGTAACCCCGACGGGAAGTCGATCGGAGTTGCGGATGATAGCGAAAATCGTGGACACACGAACGTACATTAGCATTTTATATAATAACTAGTTATGATTCCCGGCTTCGCTCGGGAGTTTATATGAGACCCAAATAACCGTTGTTCTGAATGAAGTTCAAATACTCGACAACAGATGGCGCCACTACACTTAATTTTTGAGCTTTCTAGATGATTCCAAAAATTTTCAGAACTTTGTGTCTCCGCCAATTTGTCAAGAATGAGTGATAACAGATATATAATATTTTACATTTTTGCCACCCACAACCACCCACTTCCACCCACCCCGACCAAACTCCCTTACTCACAATGGGAGACCAAGGGGTATTTGTAACCCCGACGGGAAGTCGATCGGAGTTGCGGATGATAGCGAAAATCGTGGACACACGAACGTACATTAGCATTTTATATAATATATTAGACTAGTTATGATTCCCGGCTTCGCTCGGGAGTTTATATGAGACCCAAATAACCGTTGTTCTGAATGAAGTTCAACTACTCGACAACAGATGGCGCCACTACACATATTTTACATTTTTGCCACCCACAACCACCCACTTCCACCCACCCCGACCAAACTCCCTTACTCACAATGGGAGACCAAGGGGTATTTGTAACCCCGACGGGAAGTCGATCGGAGTTGCGGATGATAGCGAAAATCGTGGACACACGAACGTACATTAGCATTTTATATAATATACTAGCTATGATTCCCGGCTTCGCTCGGGAGTTTATATGAGACCCAAATAACCGTTGTTCTGAATGAAGTTCAACTACTCGACAACAGATGGCGCCACTACACTTACTTTCTAGATGATTCCAAAAATTTTCAGAACTTTGTGTCTCCGCCAATTTGTCAAGAATGAGTGATAATATTTTACATTTTTGCCACCCACAACCACCCACTTCCACCCACCCCGACCAAACTCCCTTACTCACAATGGGAGACCAAGGGGTATTTGTAACCCCGACGGGAAGTCGATCGGAGTTGCGGATGATAGCGAAAATCGTGGACACACGAACGTACTAATTTAATCATTTTATTTCTAAAATCACCCTGTATAGAGATAAGTTTAATAGGTGGAAATCTCAACAAGGAACTTGTCAGGCAAAACGCCAAAATATATTTCAGAGTCAGATTGCCAATTAAATTAAGCGACTTGGCAACCTTGCAATTACAATTTAACGCCCTCACACATCATTCTCTGTTTCATTTAGGTTGTTAGATAATAATGCCTAATATATATACATATATATATATTTTAATGTAATGCATTGTTTTTAAGAGTGGTTTTTGCTAGCCAAGACACAAATAAGAAATGGGATAATTTCTGTAAATAGTTTACATATGAAATATCAAATGCTTCCCCATACATTTTTAGGTTTCAAGATGTGACCAGTGGCGTATTTACCAAAAGGCTGAGTAGGCTGAAGCCTATGGCGGCGTATTTTAGGGGGCGGCAGATTTTGTACTTATAAATAATTTTGCGTATTTCCAATTTTATTTTGTACGTAGAATTGAAAGAAATGAAAGTGAGGACCTTTTTTTTTTGTCTTCAAAATTATTTTTCAAGGAAAAAAATAAACATAGGGGCGGAGAAAATAAAATAGCCTACGGGCGGCAAATATGTAAATGCGCCTCTGGATGTGACCACTGTGTATGAAAAATAACATCTTCCTCCATAAATGTTGTTAAACTACAAAACCACATTTTTTATATCTATTTATGGGGAACAAAAATATTAAATTATAACCCAAATTGTATTTTTCACAACGTGTTGCTAAAATTAATTAATGGTGTACAATAGATTTTTAAATAGGGAGAATATTTATGCATGGCATCATATTTATCCGTTTAATTCTTATCAGCATTCGACTAAACAAATGCCGTTTATTCAACCAGGTTTATCGCATCAGCTTATGCACGACTTTTTCTGATAGAGCAGTGCTCTGCCACTCTAACCGGCGACGGGCATATTTTTCTAGTAGAGCAGTTTTCGCATATTAATAGTTTTTGCTTTATAACTACATGGTAAAGTATGCAATTTAAAACTACTATAAATGTTGTGCCACTTCTATACCTCCATGGGCAATTTTTACTAATGCGTGGAAAAGAGATGGTCCTAAGCAAGACAACAATTGTTTATGTTTGAATGGTACGACGTCAAACGTAGCCCGTAAAAAAAATTCTTTAAAACTTTAGCTCTGTAACGTATTTTTGATTTGTAGCCACGTACAATCCAACAGAATCTTCTTCATGTTAGGTAACTTATTCTGTATTTTACGTTGACCCCGATACGTTTTTCCAGAGACAGAAGAGAATATAAAATTAAATTTTTTCTATTAACTGTATAGTTAGGGATCCCTGGATCATTTTTCCAAGTTATTACTAACAAGCTAATTTTTCGGTTAGCTTTATTTTGACGAGACGACCAACATTTTTCCTTACAACAGTTTTCGTTGGTGGTAGCTTACAAGGGCAGCAAAGATTAAATATGTTGATTTGATGAATATCAAAAACCAGGATGACGTACCTCGCAATTTGTAGGACACTGTGGGTGTTAAATTATATAAATAATATTTAATCAACAGAAAAAAAATCAGCTGGTTAGTAGTTATTTTTCACGACATCGTTAACCATACCTGTTGGTGGTAGGAAACTATTTGATGAAAACTTAAATTTTGTAGGACAAATATTTTTTCGGTTTATTTAGATAATTATCTTGAAAATGAGCAGGGAAATCCCTGTTTGTAATAAATTTTTGATATCTGTCAAATCAACACATTTAATTCCTGCTACCCCTGTAAGCTACCACCAACGAAAATTGTTATAAGGAAAAAAGTTGGGCATCTCGTCAAAATGAAGCTACTGACGAAAAATTAGCTTGTTAGTAATGACTTGGAAACATGGTCCACGGATCCTTAGACCTTAGACCTTAAAATAGGGCCGGGATAACCCATGCACTGAAGCCGCTCGGCTTATTGTATTTTTACGTCTGGGTGATGTCAGCCAGACGGGACCTACAGCTTAACGTGGGTTTCGAACCACAGTCCTATGAGCGACAACTTAAGACCTCGTCCCCACCGAGGGGGCACTACTGAACCTACCAACTGAGTGGAGTCCGCATGTCTACTGTTGCGCAGGACACGGCAAAGTGTGTTCCGGCGCCCTGGTCCTTTGGTGCCGTTCAGTGTCGAAACATTTTGCACTTTGTCCGTCTGGTGTTGAGCTAACCACTAACCCACCTCACGTCTGTTGTGTGCTCAACGACTTAGCGCCTTACACACTAAGCCATCACGGATCCCTAAATGATACATTTAGGCGGTCAGCGGGTTTTGAATGTATTCGTTCTAATGCTAAAACCAAATAAATAAATCTATAAAAGTCTGGTTAATTTAATTAACTTCTATGATGCACCCATTCTGGATAGAAAAACATATTCTTCTCCTTAGACAAGACACATCTATTATGAGGGAGACACTGTTGCCAGATTTCCCAGTTTTGTGCTACACCTAAGATTTTCGTTTTTTTAAATAGACTACCTCATTAACTTTCATTGCAGTTAATTGGGAGGGTCAAATTTGGTACAATTCTTATTTTTCCAAAATTCGATTTCTGGTGATTGCTAAGTACTTTAGCGCCTAAATATCTTTTAAAACGCTGAGGCTGGCTGGCATGCCTAATTCAAAAAGTGATATTTAGCACTGATGCCAGATTTTAATAAGAATATGAAGTTGTCATACCTATCTCGTCAACTAGTATTTCGAAAATTTTAAATTTTACTGAAATTGACAAGATTACTTTAATAAAATCAAAAAAAAAAAAAAAATAGGCATTTCATTTAAAATACTTACTCAAAATATAAAATGTAGCGCAGAACTGGAAAAGTTGGCATCAATGCAAACATCACTGTTTTATTCGCTTTGCCCAAAAACCTTTTAATATCGATGTTTGTGAACGCGGCTGTAGCGGTTTTAGACATATTCAAGTGTTTTCCTATTTTTACTAAAAATGTGGTATTGTCATATCTCAGCAACTGTCAAATTAAAATTTTGAAAATTTACCTAATTTGAACCGTCATTACATTGCGATAAACATAATGTGTAGTACAAGCATGATGTAGTACAAAACTAGAAAATCTGGCAGCGGTGCCGACGTCACCTTATTAAGTTTACATCCCCAAAACTATCTAGAGTTTGTAAACGTATCTATTTTAAAAGGTATTTATGGGCAGCAATACTTTTTACTAAACCAGTGTGCCTCCAAAGAGTTAATGTCTTTGGTATGTTATCAACAACTACTACTTTTATTGCCTGAAGACCCTTATAAGAATGCAACTAAAAAACATGGTCCTACAAGCCGGATAATATGATAGAAAGAACGGCATATTTTTCCTTTATTTAATTACATTATTTTTTACCCTATTTTAAGTTGTTTTTAGTACAAAAAAGTTCGCTATTGTAACTAAGGATTATACATAAAAATTAAACAACCCTATATCAGAATTATTTTTATTTAAATACTTACGTTATTCTTTACTTTATTTAAAGTTGTTTTTGGTACAAAAAAATCATAATCAGTGATGTTAAAACTCCCTAATCAACTCACACGCTTAAAATGACAAAATTAAAACAGTAAAGTTCGTTATTGTAACCAAGGATTATACATAAAAATTAAACAACCCTATATCAGAATTATCTAAAATTTAAAAGCTTTTTATCTAACTTTTAAACATTATTGGTTTTATTTTGATTCATTGGGGCATAAATGAACGGGACATTACTGAATTAATACGACAATATTTATTGAACGTCAATTGTGGTAAATGAAAAAAGAGCTTGGTGTATATTTCATCAGTGTAAAAAAAAAAAAACAATAACATAGTGTATCTTTAGAGCTACAGCTTAACAGAAGATATATATTTTTTTAACGTAATTTAGCAGTTTATCCATACAGGATGTTTGCTGATGAAATTTACTAAGGACTAAATAAACCAAGATTGCAAAGATTAATTGATTTTTTTCAATGTTAATCCTTTTTTTTCTGATAAATAATGATATATGATAACCGCCTGAAATGTTGAACCATATGGAAAACTTTTTATTTTTGATTTCTCAAAAAATTTTATTCCCAATAAAAACCTCTACATACACCGAAAAACATTGATCAAAATTTAAATTAATCATAGCATATACGAGGTAGGTGCAAATTAACAAATATGACACAAGAGAAAACTACCTTTATTTTTGAACTTAGAGAAAAATGTTGTATGAAAAAAATTAAACTTACTTTTCCAACTTACCCCGTATAGAGATTAGATTCTACTAAATTAACTGTCGTAAATTATCCTTTTTGCCTTAAACTTCAAAAAATGTCAAATCTTCGTTTCTGAAGCAATTAAGTGCTTTTTGATCATTTTAAAAAACAAAAGTAAATTTTGGCTGTTATGTGTTTCAAAAAGGCTAAAATTTAAAAGACCCTATAGGTTAATGTTCTAAACCATTTTTGCCTTATTAAAAACGTCTTTACATTTTAAAGTTATTATCATATCTTCGTTTTTTATATAGATTAATCTAAAATAATTTTTTAAAGTTCTATTAACTTTTTCTTATTACCATAATCCCAATAAAGCTTTATTTTTAAATATTTTAATAGAAAATCATAAAAATAAATTTATATTTTTGAAAAGTAAAGACGATTTTATAAAGCAAAATGATGTGAAGCTTTTAAATAAAAACTCTATAGAACCACATAAAAGCAAAAATCTATTTTTGTTTTTTAAAGTGATTTAAATGTACACAAATACTTACTTATAATTATATTATATATAATTTACGGTAGTTAATTTAGTTCGATCTAATCTCTATATGGGATAAATTGGATTGGAAGTAAGTTTTTTTCCAATTTTTATAAATAGGCTCTGCTTTTAAAATATGACATAATTTTTAATTCTAATAAAGTTTTCCAAATAATATTTTTCGCTAAGTTCAATAATTAATGTAGTTTTCTCTTGTTTCATATTCGTTAATTTGCACCTATTTCGTATACGCTATGAAATATTTAAATTTTGATCAGTGTTTTGTGAGTTTAGGTATTTGCAGAGATTTTTATTAAGAATAAAATTTTCTGAGAAATCAAAAATAAAAAAAAATTATACGGTTCAACATTTCTGGCGGTCACTGTATTATACCAGCATTAAATGATCTTTAAAAAGCTTTAAAAATACCACATTTGGTATATCTATCTCAATTAGTTTTTGAAATATGACCATCCAAATCTGAAGAATAATTGAGGGGCCTATAGTTCTAAAGGGTACAATCTCCATTTATAATTTTTAATACAACAGTGAAACAAATGTTGTATTTTTGAATGCTAAATTTTATTAAATCACTTTTTGTGCCATTACTACATCCATAACAGAGTGTTCAAACTCAAGAAAAAATGCATTTAATACAATGTCTGTGTTCTTTGTTTATTTTTTACTAGATAAAATATAAAAATCTTATTTAATTTTTTTAATTCCTATTAGAAACATTATAAAATCGCCCTCGCTTTTTTATTTTTTATCGTGTAAAAGAAATAAAAATACTCTTTTGTTGGGTTGATTGTATAGTATCCGTATTTTTCGTCAGAATGATTTTATCTTTTAAGAAATACAGGGTACGACAAAAAGTATGAATTTTACAAAGGGAATACCCTGTATATTGAAGAGCCATTTAAAAGAGCGATATTAAAATACCAAATTTAATATGACTATCTTTAAGGGTTTTGAAAATATGAGCAAAAAATAATATTTAATTGTTGCCGTCATCTAATTTACACTTATTCTTCATAGTTGGATGGTCATATGTCAGAAACTAATAAAGGTAAATATATCAGGCTCTTTAAAGGAACTATTCAATGGTGTTATAATATACATATACAGGTAATTTTGTGTAACAAAATCATACTTCTTGTCACAACCCGTATATCTACTGATTTGGAAATTACAGAATCAACCCTGCAAACTGATATTTTTTCTTATTTTTTCAATTAAAAATTAAAGGGAGTGTAATTTTATAACTTTACACTCGGAACAATTCTTGGAAATATGATACACACGTTTTTAAAGACCTTTTCTAAAATATTACGCAAAATGAGACTCTCACAATCAATCATCAGATTTGGGCATAATTTCACCTGCTAAAACTTTAAAATCCTTTAAACAAATACAATACGCTCCGTAAGTCAATCTATTTAGCTCAGTCAAGGGTTTATAAAGGGATATAAGGGACACAGAATAAAGGGATACACACAGGACAAGCGAGAGAGTTAAGAGCATAAAGTTTCACACAGAATCGCGCCACACTTCCCGATCAATCAAAGTGACACGGAACGCATGCTTAGCAAAGTTAGCGACACCTCCCCTTAAGCTTTTTTACATTTACAATTAGGTTTGTATTGTACAGATTTCAACTGGGATGAAACGTTTCAATTTCGTTAAAGACTCTTTTGACTGCTTTGATTTGAAAACTAAATAACGACTGGAAAGGCGAGGGTGTTGTTTCTTTGAGTATATCAAAACAGCTAACAAATTAAAATGATTTATACAGGTAGGTCATAAGTAATAAAGATTCAAGTGGTCCTTTACCGAGGACCACAATTTTTCGTAATGACAGCCGTTTAACGTAAACACTTACCTACATATTTACTAAATTTATTTAATTGTACCATTAAATAAATAAACATACATAACAGCACAGATAGACATACGCTACGCAGACAGATTACATTTCCAATGGCGCAAATTTGGCCTATCGAACGCCGACTGGCTCCCGTAAAGCTTAGTTCATATACTTACGAAATGCGATTTGCGAATTGTGAAACGTGTTCTAATTGGTCAACTTTAAATGTATTATTTGCAAATGGCATTTTGTAAGTATATGAACTGAGCTTAACGCGAGCCAATCGGCGTTCGATAAGCTAAATTTGAACTATTTAAAACAAAATCTCTCTGTGTAGCTTATGTCTATCAGTGATATCAGTACAAATGCCTATCAATCTAGGTCCTCCACGCTTTGGTTAAAATAAATGCGTTCTTTTTGAATACGTAACCTTTAAAACAAGATTAATTTCTTACTTTTGATTAATAGTGGCTCTTAAACTGAATTAAAACAAATACCTAACTAATAATTATCGTTATTATTTTTGCAATTTATTGCTTTTATTTTTATTAGTTCTTCAAATAATTGAAAGTGACACGTTTTATAAAGTTACTCTTGGTCCCCATGCTGCAATAGTATTAATAGCTTCATCTTCATATTACTAAAAACGCTTCTATTTAAATAACTGCCATTTTACAAATTAATATATGGATATACCACTTATTAAGAAAAAATATGCTATGTTTTTTTGAATTGTTTAACCACTTTTTATCTAACATTGAAAAAGTGGTAAAGTTGGTGGAGGTCATTTAGAAGAGGTGGAACCCTGTACATGAAACAACGTTAGTTTTACATAGGAACCTTTTTTTGCTTCTCAAAATTTTTGAGACACAAAATAAATTTTGATACAGCAATTGCGTGTTGCCGTAATTCCGATTTATTTCGCCCCCTCCTAGCCCCCCAGGTTTAATAGCCAGTTACGCCTATGTGTACAACTCATATGAACGTTTAACACGTACATAATTACAAATATACATGTTACAACAAATTCTAAAAATGAAAATATAGCGTTAATGTTTGTTGGCGCGTGTCCACTATTATTACGGCGAACAACACGGGTTTAAAGATTTTAATACGGAATTTAGATAAAATCTGAGGTTTAGCGGTTGTGCATGTTTTAAAGTTATGCCATGCCGGCCGGACAGCGAATTCCTTGGAAACTGAGTGGTTGCACACGGAAAGCTCATTTACTTAGGGTAATAACAGGTTGTGGAGGCAGCAACAACTAAACGCGGTCGAATTTAAAAGTTCTTTTAGAGGCACTAATTAAAAGGGAACAAACGGTATCGGATTTTATTTTGTATGTTTGATAAGTGATACGGTTTATATTATAACATTTGTGTAATAAATTGTCATACGCGTACGCCTTTTTGGTGTTCTGGTGACTTGCCAAGTAATTTACGAAGAATAAGTACATTTATAAAAAAATTAACATTTGAACATCCAGTTGGCGGCAGAATTCTTTTAACCCTTAACTATTCCCGAGGGCACCCTCAGAACGTCAATATTATTGTGGCAATATTGATATTGATCAATGTCAATGTCATAATATATTGCTTTAACAATATTGCTTTAATGATACTTATTCACCGTGTGAGGGATGCTTTACACTGTTAATATTATTGGAGCAATATTATTGACCAATATCAATACTGCCGTCCAACGAAAAAACACCGTATTTGAATAAGCATAATATACACATATGGTGTTTTTTTTGGACGGCAGAATATAGCCACAATAATATTGACCATCTGACGGTGCCATTAATCCACCCGAGGCCCGTCAATATTTTTAATGCAATAATATTGATTCAATAATCAAAAAACTCTGTCACATTTGACTATCCTGTCGGGAAAGACGAATCTAATCCTTTAATCGCGTCTTTTTTTGTGAGGAAAAAGAAAGAAGAAAGGCAATAAACCGTATGGACCAAGACCTAACCAGAATAATTAACCAGAGATAGCTTGACTGACGTTTTTTGAATAATATAACAATAGATATACAACACGTGTTATTAATATAAACACATTTTGGATATATTGACGGCTAATTTTATTGTCTTTTTCAATAAACTCCAAGTTCAATATTAGATATTGATCAATATAAATATTATCACAATAATATTACTTATATTAGAAAGACTTTGAGGACCTTATTCCGTTCTATACAGGCTGTCTCTAAAAGGTCTGTATATAACGATTTAACGCAATTTACCCA
Source organism: Listronotus bonariensis (assembly GCA_014170235.1). Lineage (NCBI taxonomy): Eukaryota > Metazoa > Arthropoda > Insecta > Coleoptera > Curculionidae > Listronotus > Listronotus bonariensis. The sequence goes on along the minus strand of JACEGR010003170.1, from coordinate 20,297 downwards.
AGTCAAAAAGTTAATAGTTTGCGAGATACAGGGTGGCAAAGTTTCTATTTTTTTTTTGGTTATGTTTAAATATTTTATTTATGATTGAAATTTTCTCACAAAATTTAATGTGAGAAAGTTTTTAAATTACAAAATCAAAGGTACTCATATTTTTGCTGTTAAATATAGATCGAGCCACCTGCAGTTCTTTGCTTTTGTTCAAAGTGTCAATACTCTTTTTGCCTCGGTACCTTAAAATTTTAACAAACAATTTTTTTTCTTCCACAATTTTTGCATAAAAAGGTATACTTTTTAAATATCTATACGACCAACCGTTTCTGAGATATTTATTTTACATTAAACGTTTTATTTCACGTCCTCACTCCTTTACGCTTTATTTAGATTACCCGGGTTTCTCTAAAAGGTCTGTACAAATCTGTACTACAATTTCCTTTTGCATGGAATAAAATGTTTAATCTGCAATATCTTAATAGGTGTTGCTTACAGCTATATTTATCAATAACTTTTTGGTGCAAAAAATATGGAAGAATAAAATTCTCTACCGAAGTAAAATATGCCAAGATAAAAAAGTTAGGACACTTTAAACCTAAGCAAAGGACTGCAGGTGGTTCCCTCTAAATTTTACGACAAAAACATTAACATATTTTGATTCCCTACTCTAAAAACATCTTTCAATACTTAATTTTGTAAAAAAATATAATAAATAAAATATTTAAAAATATCTAAAATAAAATAAAATCATTGAAACCCTGTATCTTGCAAACGATCAACTTTTCAACTAAGGTAAACTGCGTTAGATTGTTGTATTTCGGTCCAAGGAATATAAGGTTTTCGTACCGACCTTTTAGAGACACCCTGTAAATTATAGTTTGCGGCAAGGTAAAGGTATGAAATCTGATATAGGAAAAATACTGAAATTAAAGATGCGGTCGGTCTTGAAGGCCCGGTATTGTAAATCAGGGGCCTCGTAAAACTATACAACGTAAAAAAATGGGGAGGACCTTTTTTCTTTTTTTTTTTGCTCCTTAAAATTTTTTCGTCTATGCGCGTACGCTTAAAGGGCCTCGCAAAATAGGTGAGGAACTTTTTTTTGCTTCCCAAACATTTTTCGTTATGAAAGGGGCTTCGCGGACACGACTTCGCCTACGCCTAATTTTATTTTGGTCACGCAACGCCACTGATCGTAGTTTACCACTAGGTATCTTGATACCTACTCGTAAAACAATAAACTTAGATTATTATTTTAACTTTTGAAGCAGCTAAATGCAACACAAAAAAACTATTGCGAAAATCAGTGAGTTTAAAGTACATACTAATAAATATTCTCCTTATTCACCAGATTTAGATTCCTTCGACTTTTAATTGTTTTACATTTCAAAAAATGTATGCCTGGAAAAATCACCAAACAAACAGCGAATAGCAGATGTGAAGTGGGTTCATTGAAATTATACTGAAAAATAAAATATATTTTAACCCATATAATACTATTTTTTTTAAACAAGATTCTATTTAGCCTCACTTTTACATACATTTAAAATCAAATATTTCCACTTAAATGCAAACACTTCTAGCTTTCTAGATGTAGGCGTCGTATCGATTTGCCGTCTAGTTAACAATCGCATCAGGCGATGCCGAAGAATTAGTGCTTGGCGTCGCGGTGCTGCTCGAAGACGCCGCCGACGCCGCGCGTCTTCAGGAAATGACGCCACAGTTTCATCTCCGGCCTATTTCCGCTGCAGGCGCGCTAATGTTCCTGCTGTTAACGTTTTCTGCTAAGCCGAATGCAGGCCGTTACTGCTGCCAGATTATGGGAGGAATTTTATTTTTGGTTGGATGAATGTTTAGTCTTACATAGATATTTATTTATAGCTAAAAGATATTCGTAAAGTATTAACATTACTAAAAAGTACCATACAGGATGGTCAAAAGAAATTTTAAAAAATATTAAAGAAATAAGTAGTTAGGAAATTGTGATTTTTGCGTCGATCTGTTTTCATAAAGTATTTATAGCTATATAGAGTGTCCATTTTGGTTGGTTGCAGTTAAGGGGTATCTTAGTAATTAGTAAAGATAAATTATTGCGATTTTCGCAGACCTAAGCAACATTATTTTAAAACGAAATATGTCGCCAATTAAGTTATTATAGCCTTCTTAGTTTCCAAGCTAAGGAGTAATATTAAAAATATTGCATTTTCAGGTAAGTATTACATTCAGTATATTTCTAAACATGATTGTATTCGAAATCAGTGGCGTAGCGTGCTTTGGAGAGACCCTTTATCACAATTAATTAGGGGGCCACAAAAAAATTTTAAAGACCAAGAAAAAAGGTGTCTACTTTCCAAAAACATTTTTTTTTTTCGTATTTCAACATTGCTTTTTTTTGTTTCTATCAAAAAAAAAAGCCCTACTTTTCCAATTTAACTGACAATTTTTGCTTACACACACCTATAGCCCGTATTATTGATACGGCTAATACGGCAATAGCTACGCCCCTGTTCGAAATATTAATATATTGTTTGTTTTGTTTTTTTTAATAAGACACCCTGTATATCTGTTAACATAGAAATTTTTATTTTAGAATTTTGTTTTTAGTTTTGCAGCAATAAAAATACATTTCATTTATCAAGACCAACATTAAACTAAAAGTTTTTGCTCGCCCGAGAAGCCCAAAAATTATGCTTTGTTGGTTGGAGGTGGCGCCTTTACTAACCTGGAGTCCATCTTTTTCTTTGGTTGTCGCCTTTTTTCCCCCTTAAAATCACTTTTTGCGTACGGCCCTGCTTTAATGTGTCCACAGATGGAATTTATTAGATAAGCCATAACTTCTAGGGTATTAGACATATCAAAATAAGATTTGGTATAGGTAAATAATATAAGAAGAGGAGACTTTTCCCATATACTTAACTTTCCAGTAATTTCTGGTTTAACCGGAAGTGGCTCCAATTTTCAATTTAAAAAACCCTGTATATTTTATTATTTTTGGACTCCTAAGGCAATTGTAAATCAAAATGTAACATTTTAAAAAGTTTTTGGGCCTACCTAATTTTTTATTTTTTTAATGGTTGGACCCAAATTATTCTAAGAACCCCAGGTAATCTTAGAAAAATATAATCGCAAAGTTTTAGTGACTAGCATGATAGATAGGAATAAAACAATGTGGCAAGTTGACATTTTCGTGTCTAATTATTATTTTTCAAATGGCAACCCTTTTTAGACAAGAGATATTTTTTAATGAATTGAATGATTTGATTTGTCATCATCTTTATATTCTAATAGCTACTCTATTTTTAAGCAAGTTTTTTAGCGACCAATGCAAGGCCTTCAAAAAATTTTCAATCAACTCGAATATAACCGTTTACACGTAAATCATCCCTGAAAATTTTCTCTCCCTCTCTATTTTTTTCTTGGTTTTGGTCCCTTCAGGTCCAATCCACCACTCTCCCCCTTCCGGACTATGATTTCCAGGGCTTCGTCGGCGGAAAATCTGGATAATCGAGCTCGTAGCTCCAAGAAATTCCAAAAGAAAACAAACCATTCAACAATCGATGCAATGCATAAATTGTCGGCTGTCAAACCAAGATCTGCTACTGGTGTTACGTATAACTGTAACTTTTTTGCGATCGGGTTAAAAACAAGGACATAAATAAAGGATCAAATTCAAATCAAATCAAATTCAATTTATTAAAAAGCAGGTTATGTTGTATAACAATAGTAATCTTAAAGCTAAAAGTCTATAGGTATACATAAACATTATAAAATTGAACACAAATTAAAATTAAATGTACACGCAGCGTAGTATAACCTCCATCATAGCCACCTAGATGCAATATTAAAAATGGCTCTCAAAAAATCAAGTATTTTTAAAATTATTAAATTTCAATTTAAAATTGTTTCAGGAATCCAACAATGTTAAAGTATACAGGGTGTCCCATTTAAAAATTCCACATTTAGGTCATTTTCGGTTGAAACCGGAAGTAACTGAAAGGTGGGACTGAAAAATAAGCGAAAACTCTACTCCTCTCATACCTTTCACCTATACCAAGTTTTATTTTGATATGCCCAATACTCTAGGAGTTATGGCTTGTCTAACAGATTTGTTGACACCCGGTACACCTGCTACTTTTTTATTTATATTTCGATAAAAAAGTGTTTTTTTTATATAAAAATGTGTAAATAGCATAACAATTAATTAGAATTGCTGTATGATATATGGGGTGATTCCAAATTGAGAAAATTCTATTTAAGTGCGGAATATCTCAAAAACCATGGATTTTTTTACTGAGATGTTACTTTTTAGTATGCTTATGAGTGGTTTTTACAAATAATGAGTGAAAGTAAATATAGTGAAAGTAGTGAACGATAAATATACTGGGTAATCGAAATTAAGTGTCCGCCATTAGTGACTTTTATTATTATTCAAAACAAAACCCTGTTCAACTAGGCAACCTAGTAGCTTTTTTACGCTCTTTGAATTTTAAAAATGTAAAAATTAATCGTGTTTTTGATTTTGTAAATAAAATAGCGTTTCTTAAATGAATTACGTTACCTATTTCATGGTGTGCATCAGAAAGATTTTAAAAGCGTATTCATGAAGTCAAAATATGAGTTTTTTTATGAAGTGGGAGGTAGATGGTTTTGATGACCAAAATTTTATGATTACAATAAATAAGTTAAGCTACCCTAGCAAGTCAAATGTAAGAAAATCTAAATTTTTGGTCTTCCGCAATTTTTTGAACCGAAATTAGGAGTTTTCGAGAAAATATTCTTTGAATGAAAGAGGGCGAAAAAACAAACCTGGGCATGAGTTAGGGTAGGCGGCTGCGATTGCTCGTTTTAGTAATGGCGATTAAAATTTAAGTCCCTGGGCCAGTAATGAAATGGACTTCATAATAAGATTATTTTTAAAACCTTTTTAGGGGGTTCCTTTGAAGAGTCCAGCACGAATATTCATACCGCCATATATGGAAGCCGCGCATTAACCCAGCGTGTCAATGTCAAAGGTTTTGGGTATCGGACCGCGTCACTTTTTGTCGGACAAGTTTACCACCTTGTTTTACACGCATTTTTAAACATTGTACCAAAAATTGTAAGGTCTAGAGTCACGTAACCCGCCTAGTCCGATACCCGAAACATGTCTTTGAGTCTTACGGTTTCATGACTGTAACCCTTACCATTTTTGACCAAATGTTTAAAAATTGCATGTAAAACATTGTGGTAAACTTATACGGAAAAAGTGACGCGTTCGCTCAGTACGACACCCAAAACATTTGACATTGACAGGCTGGGTTAAAGTGTCACTTCCATATATGGCGGTATGAATATTCGTGGTAGACTCGAACCGACGAAGTTTTTTCTACTTTAATGTATTTTCTGTAAATATGGTAAATAATAAATGTTTATAATTGAATTTTAAGGAATAATTATTTAATTATAAATTTCAGCTAAAATCAAAGGATAATGCGACAAAAGCCAGCTTAACTCGCAACTCGACCAAGCCTGACCGATAATCTGGAAATCAAAATGCAATTAATCAAAAGACACTCCACCATTAGCATACGGGCATGGGTAGATTGCATAATTTATCCATTATTCAGGGCCAGAGTTGCTCTAGAACAGTTCATGACTGATGGATAATGACTTACTCGGGAGTAGTTTATGAAACGATCTTGCCAATACATCAACTCGTATCAAACGGCTATGAATCTCGAATAGCAAATGACTTTATAAGGGTACCTATCCTGTGTCATAATGTCATGAATATATTAGGCTAAAATTTATTAATGAATTATGATAATGCCACCCTCAGTGGTAAGAAAAATGAAAAATTTTGAGAGAAATATTAGTACAGGCAATGAGGAGTGAGTTAAGCCATTTTTTGTTGTTAATACGGTTTAAAACATTTTAAAAACATTACATTTTCTTGTTAGACGCTGACGTCATATACGTTACGTATTTAACCGTGTTTGAATACATCGCGGACAATGGTTTCAAAACAAAATATAGTTATCTTTGTCGAGTAGGCGTATGCATCGAACTTATTAAAAATTTTGTTTCGGTCATTTTTGTAAACTTTTAACATGGATGTAAATGGCGAGTGAAAAATTTTTATATTCGGTGTAAACTAAAGTACATTAACCTTAAAAAATTAAAATCATAAACATAACCTAAAAGCCTATTGCGCTGTGACGCAATGGTTTAAAAACCAACATTTTCTTGATTCTCGTATTTATATCGTCATTTTCGAATACGGTTTAAACCATTTTGACGAATAAGGTTAGCAAGAAAATTTGACTTTACTCTTGTTCATAATCCATAATGCATAATTTGGCAGGAGATTTTTTTACAGATAGGTGCAGTATGACGTAATGAACCTAAAAACACAAAATACTTACAAATAGGGCGAACGGAAGTGTCGCCATTTTTCAGAAAACCGTTTGGGCCTGTATCTTCATAACCGTGCCCTTGAGGCACACAATTAAAAATACCTTTATTTTAGGTAGGTAATTAAATTTTCTGTCTTTGTTGTTTAATATTTATTATCGTATCGCTTACCGTTTATAAAATTAGTACTATTTGTTTATTGACTTTTTACCTATATTTCTTCTAATAATAATTGTTTAAATAATAATTAAACTTTTAAATCGATAAATTTTCTACAGCTTTTAATTTAAACTTGTTTTTCTAAAATTAGTATTTTCGAAGTAACAACGCATTTAATGTTGTACTACCGAGTACAAGCGAGGTTAATAAAAACGAAGTATGCATTACCGAATAAAATACTTCCTTAGCTCTGGCCTAACTGTCTTTTCACATTAGTGGAGGACGGAAAGTCGGGCGACGGACTGACGCTATCAAAGTGTATGGAGTCTTATGAGACCTTTCACAGCCGACTTTCCGCGTTCTCAACGTGTAAAAGATCTTATAAGACTCCAGACTTTTTCTAACTTTTACGCCCTGTATCTCAGAAGTAAAGCAAGTCCGGATATGTGTTTATAGAAACTTTTTTACAAAAAGACATAAAAAATTATCCTTTAAGTTTCGTACCGTAGTTATGAAATACCCTGTATATTTTTTAAACAATGTTTCATACATTTTTTTCTAATTTTAATTTGAATAATTTAATTTTAAAATATTTTCCCATATAATAATATCTACTTGCTGACTTTCATAAGTGTTGATGGCCTGATGGAGTTATTCCTTCGCCTTTCCTGCCGGACAATATATTTTAAAAGTGTTTTTTTTGTGTTGTAAAATATGTGACCAAATAACAGTTTTGTAATGTGTCTTTTTTACTTATAGGCCTTTTTGCCTCCCCTTATCTCGCTATAGTAGTCCATAAGGTTATTAAAAAATTCAATTTTAAAAGTCGTGTCGTAAGTTATGCTACAGTCATTTAAGAAAATTTTGCGTTGGCCTACTGCAAAATTCTGGATGTGAATTAAGTAGGAAAATTGGAAATTTTGTCGTTGTTTATTAAAATAAACTCAAAAGTGTTTTATAATTTTGATAAATATGCAGAGTTTTAAAAAATAAAAAGCTAGTACCTTTTTTCTGGATGTATTGTGTGCAGTTAGATGTTATTCGGAATCTATGCTGCAGTCGTATATTGTAGCTCCCGTCTGGATAACATTATAGGAGATAAAGTCTATATATACCTACACTAGATAATCCAAGAAAGCAGAAAACATTTTTTCATCTCCTTAAACCCTTTTCTTACAAATTTACTGATACAATTTTAATTTTTTTGACAGCACAAAAAATCTTGAACTTGGATTTACCTAATACAAATAAGTTTCTTCCCAAAATGTTTTAAACATCGCTGTTTTGATTCTCTTCATCCTACTTTCTTCTCCGTCCTCCTTTATCACGAGCCGCCTCTGGTGATTTAAAAGTCAATCTTAAAGCCATGTACAGACTTGGATACAATCGGGACAACATTGTCGGCCGACTGTATCTTGTTCCAAAAATTTGTCAACAACAAAGTTGGCCAACATTTGCAGATACGTTTCGCGTCCACACTAGTTTTAAAGCTCGTACAAACCTGCCGATGTTTTTAATATTAAATGAAAAACAGGCGACGTGTCGATTCCTTGGATGAAAACGCCCACCGATGTTGCCATGGCGTTTGCAACAAGTCGGCCGACCGATGTGCAACAATTAAGATACAGTCGGCCAACAAATGTTTTTGCCGATTGTATCCAAGTCTGTACGTGGCTTAAGATTTAGAGGTATATTGGTCAAAAAAACTTGAAATTGAGAAACATAATTATGAATACGAAACCTGCCTTAGCATATAGTGCGCACTAAGCTCAAACTCTGGTATTGCAGTGCAAATTTTCATATTCACATAAAGGAGTTTTATTGTCGAATAAATGTGCGTGCTCAATGAATTTGCACGCACTCTGAGCAATCAATTTTCGTATTCACGATGCTGATATTACATTCGCGAATTCGAGCTTTTTGGCGACGTCGCAGAAGGAACTGAACGTCTTAACCTAACAATTATTTTTTTCATGTGCCAGGCGATTTTTATGTAAAATAATTATTATTTATTTGAAAGAAAAACCATGGGTAGTGAATTATTAGGAGACTGCAAGTAAATAATAAAATAAAAAATGATAAAAGAGACAGAAAGTTTATTTGTGAGTTTATATTTTAAAACAGATTGTACAGATCGAGTTCAGCTTGATGTCCTATTGATAACTAAAATTAAGCGACTGAGCAACGTTGTAGTTGCAAATTTAGAACATAATGACATTTCATAATTTATTAAGTTTTTGCTTTCTGTTGTTGCAGTTAATATTCAATTTTTTAAAGAATTTTTATGATTTATGGGATGAATTTAATAAAAAATAAGAAAATAGTTAGTCTAAAACTAGTGTTAAGCGTTAAAGTGGTTGCCATCATGGATTTCGTTAAAAAATCAGCAATAAACGAATTCGAACAAAACGTGCGAAGTCAGTTTTGGTTTATCTGCAGTTCAAGTCTAAATAACGTAGAACTTATACGCTTTATGGCTATATATAAAGTTTCTCGAAACCGAAACACTGACTATTATCCTGCTTTGTGTTATTTAGGTTGTCAGACAATGATGCCTAATATTTTTCGTGAAATTTAATAACTATAATCAGGTAATTTATGTAAATATTCTTCGCCAAATTGAATCTAGATAACCATTTTTATCAGCTGTTTAACCGAATGGCAACAATGTGCTCCTTAATTTGAATTCCCAATTCACGCGATACTTTAACCGGGCTGCGTATTAACATTCTATACCATTATACAGATGAGTGCCATTCTATAACGTAGTATAATATGTATATTTAAAACGCGCATATGGTTTCTCCAAATCATACCGCGATACAGATAAGCGTCAATCTATAACATAGTAGGATATGAACTTACAATACGCTCCTATTTCTACTCCAAATTATACCGCGGTATAAAAAAACAAAATTTATTTTTTAAAGTCACCTTTATTTTTGATGGCCTATTTCTAAGCTAACAAAGTAAACATATTTCAGAAAATAGAACTTACACGTAATACAAAAATTAATGCGATTTCGGGTTAGTTTAATTCAAACTAATATTCACTTTCAGATTTCTCAAACACTTCCTTTTTGTTACGATACTGCTTTCGAATTTTGTTGGCCTACCAGCCTAAATTCTTTTTGAACCTGCAGTTAGCCCTGTTCCTTGTTTTCTGCGACTAGTTGATGTTGGTAGTAGTTTACATCTATAATTCTACCACGTTTAACTTTTTGATTTGATGTAAACAATTCAAAACATCACCAGTTGTTTTTAATTTATTCATAGCCATGGTTACTTTATTTTTAGCATTAGCTGTTTTTTTTGCAAAATTTTAAGAGAGGCGGTTCAGTCCAGTATTAGTAACACTGCTTAGATCGTTAACAGATGATGGTTTTTATACTTAAATAATTAATTAATTATTATTTCTTACCGTAATGACGATTTTGTGTCCGCCTTTTAAATGCGGGTAATTTTTTAAAGTACTTGGATTCACTTTCTTGAAAAGAAATACGATTTTGGCACCGCATTCTTTATTTCTTATTCGAGAATTGTTAAATTCAATATGATGACACTTAAACACTTTTTTGTATTCAATTTTTTTTTAGTGATGGGTAAGTTTATCTAACTATCCACTTTGTTGTGGTGCCAATACTAAAATTGCGGATCCAGTCGTCACACCACTCACTATTTGTTTTATTATCGCTATGGCGATTTTTTCTTTTATTATAACACTAAAGTCGTTACAACTATAACGTAATTATAACTTTCAATTATATCCTCCTTATAAATAATATTTTTCGAGACCTCTAGGTTTGCTTTCATCGCAAATTACAATTTCAACAATGTTTTTATATTAACACAACAGAACTATTTACTACTATTGTGAAAATCCTGAACCGCGGTATAATTTGGAGTAGAAATAGGAGCGTATTGTGGGTTCAAATCCTACTATGTTATAGATTGATGCTTATCTGTATCGCGGTATGATTTGGAGAAACCATATGCGCGTTTTAAATATACATATTATACTACGTTATAGAATAGAACTCATCTGTATAATGCTATAGAATGTAAATACGCAACCGGCTCGGTGACAATGCGCATTTTCTCGTTTTACTCTTGTTCCTACAAAAAGCAACCTGGCACCGAGTTGGTTCCAATTTTAATTAATGGGGCAAAGCAAAATTAGAATTGCTCGTTCTGAATGCCTGTTTCATGAATTTACTATAAGAATACTTACTTTCATGTCATACTGTATAATATAAAATCCAGTCCTTAATTCCAGTAAAATTAATGGCGCCATCTCTGTTTTATATATGAAACTTTTCAAGTTGCGGCACACAGTAAGAAATCTTTTATGTCGATAGAAATAATGTTTAGTATGCTTTCAAAAGATGCCACTAAAAAAAAATTAAAGTTTTTTTTTTAATAAACTGTAGTTAAAGTATTTTACATTTCTTATCTTTTGGTGATTAATATTTAATATTACTAGGTAACTACTTACTTTTATAAGAAACGACAAAATATATTTTTTAATTATCTTTTGTTCCTTTTTCCATTCTAAAGTTTTCGCACTAAAAAAGCGCATTTTCTTATCCGTCACTTTGAAGTTTAATTTTGACAGTAACCAGTGGCAAAAAGACAACATACCTAGATTTTGTAATTTGGCGAAAATATGATTTAAGAAGTGTAATTGTGCCAAATTTTTAAACAAAACGATCTTAGAATGTCTGAAAATAATAGATTGTCCGCTTCCAACGATGCTGTGGAAAAAATAATCGGCAATATGACCTCAGAAATGCAAAATAACGACGGCCAATACATCCCTCTTGGATTCTCCTCGCAACCAAATGTTTCAGAACCAATAAATTGGGGCTCCCAACCTTCACAAAATAACTTTATGAACTACGGGTTACATTACCCAGATCCTCATTTAGGCCAGACTTCAAGAGAGCCACTTACGAATTATATTCATCAAGCAAACTCTATGTTTGAACCTGTTGTGTACCAGAAAAATGTAAATTTACCAGATTTTAACAACTACAACTTAAGATCTAACAGTGCTCCTCAAACCCTATATAATTTTCCTCAAAATGTCGTAACCGACAATATTTTGCATGACTCTTTAAACCATAATGCCCCTCATACCCAAATTTTTGAAAATTTAGTGGGAAACTGGGCTGTCCCCAACAACAGTGGAACCTATTCTCCTTTTGGAAACACCGATACTTTTAAACCAAGCTTATTTGACTTTCAAAATCAAAATGGTGAAAACAATTTTGTTGAACATCAAGATGAGTTAAAATATAAACAATCGGATCCTGTGGATGACAAATTTAATTTTAATAGAGATGTAAGAAAGTCTAGGCCTCTTGCTGAGGTCAAACCTATGCGTCCTAGTTATTCAGATGTTCTAAGTAAACCTGTTCCTTCAAATTCAGTAAAACCTATTAAAACTGAAGCTAAAGACACTAAAGTAAAAAAGATGCTCGTAAGAATGGCAAAATAGACAAATCCCAAAAAGCAGCCAACTTACTAAATCGTAGCAACACAAACAATGATATAAAAGACATACCTGTAGATAAAGCCCTTCTAAATAATAAAACAGAAAAGAAACCAACTAAAACTAATCAGTTAAATCGAAAATGGGCATCATTGGACAACATTTCTGAACCAAATTTAATCAAAAATGAAGAATCTAAGAAAATAAAAAGACAGGAGGAAAATAATGTAAACAACAAGCCCGTAATTAAAGCAGTTAAAAATAAACCTAACAGAAGTATAAATAATCTTTCAGATGAAGTTGCTGATGATGGTGTTAAAGCTGAATCGATTAGTATTACTAAAAACTTGTTAAAAAGAGCAAGACTTCACCAAGGCAGAAGCCGAATGAAAATCATGCCGCTGGAAATGAGAGGCCTGCATCAAAAAGGAATCAAAGATGTAGAAAGAAGGACAATCAATCTGCTCTTGGTAAAATATTTTTATTTTTAATAAATTTTCTTTTTAATAGTAAAAGTTTTCTGTATTGTAATCATTTAGTAGTATGTAAGTAGAGGCCCCTGAGTAGATATGACTAAACAATTGGAAATTCTTAAAAACACTACCATTTTAAGTATTCCACTGTAGCGATAAGTCATTTTTCTGTAACATTTTTACACAGATTGGGTTGGTACCAGGTTTAGAATTAACTGTTTTACCAACAACAAATAATTCTAACAAAACAAAATAGTTAAGAGCTAAAAAAGTTTTAAATAAAAGCCTCGGTAAATGCCTTTGTCAAATCGTTTTTTTTTTTTTTTAGTATCAGTACCTAGGCAAAAACACTTAATTTTTTTTTTTTTTTTTGAAACAGTTTCTACAATAATTTTGATGTATTAAACTAGATATCCAATAACAAAAGAAAAAGAAGCACACTAAGTGTGCAACAAAATGGAAGTTTTGTTTTTATAATTGGACAGAAAATTTTCATCTATATAGAAGTTAACACATAGCCTTAAACTATGTATATGCACAGTTGTTGGTTTTATTAAAATTTTAAGGATATTTATATAGGGTCAGTTAAAAAGAGCAAGGCCCCCTAAAAATAATCTGACAAATCACAAATAAAAAAGTTGCCAATTTGTTGTACACTTAATGGATCACACATATCACAAAAGTGGCACATTGTGTTGCTGTAAGGGGAGCTGCTGGGGAGGGAATTATAATTTGCTAATTTCTCAGAGTAGAAGCCAGGGAAATAACTATAAATGGACGACATGGTCTCTACAGCTTGTCAGTTGACAACAGAACTAGGCTCTCTTGTTAGAGTAAATAGTAGGTACTCTCCAAAATTAAAAGATACCAAATAGTATAAACACCACTTAAAATTATACCAAGTAAAAAAGACGAACCTAGTTAGACAATGTTATACCAAAATTTTTTCCAATTCAGGAAAGTATCTAGTATAATTTAAAAACTGAATAATCAAAGTCCATAGTTTATTTCATGGGTTTGCTTAAAGAACCGCTGCCTGGCATTAACAAGGAATTAAATAGTAAATTGCTTACAACTAAACCAATAAATACTATGATATTCAAGGGTTTTAAAACTGGACAACAAAACTCTTGTTTTCTAATTAGTATTTGTACAAGATAAATAAAACTTTTATAACAAATACTTTTTCAACCTTTTTAATGTGACAAAGATAACATGGAAATCAAATTATACAACAAAGTTTTAGGATAAAATGAAGTAGGAAATTCTGACTTGAAACTGGAAATAAATGCCAAAAAGTAAATACTGGACTTATGATAAACCAACAATAAGTAGTAGCACCTAAACAAAACTATCCTTAAGAAAATAAAACATTTACCTTACTTTGATAGCTAATCCAAACAGAATAAATTACCTTTACATTTATATTTTTGTATTATTTATATGCATACACAACACAATAAGTCATAAAAATAAGCCATTTATTTTTTACAGAAAGTTTATATGCGTTTTCCTAGTAAAAATATAATTATCTACAATTACTTAGTAGTGTCAAAGGTACAATTATTTGCTTATCAATTAAATGTTTACAAGGTCTACTACATCTGTTTAGCTATGACTGGTATATTAGCAAAAGGGTAACGTGTTTTCCCATTAAATTTGGAAAAAACGTAAGAAATTTTGATTTTATTATCTGTATTTTGGGCTCGCTTTAAGGTGTATTTGTATTGAAATAATATTATGAATTACCCGAACGGAAACCCAAATTATATAAGCGAAACATACACTTGGTTAATTGCATTAAATTAATTTATTATGTAATAAGGATTAAAATTGATTGTTATAATACTAGCCGTGAATATATGTATAGGAGCATTCTTATAATGATCATTTTCGGTCCAAATTAAATTTTGAACAGAAATAGAGGGCACCACCGGCGGTATCTTACATAAATTAAAATCAAAATAACTTTTTTGAGCCACTTTGTATGTAACTATTAAATAAAATTTCTTTTTCTTTAACTTATTCTACATAAACAGGTATATTTGGTAAAAGTTGATTTAAGCACCCGTTAAGATATTAAGATATCTGGATTTAAAAAAAAACTTTCTATATGACCAGGTTTAGACTATACAGGGTGTTTCAAAATTAGTTGCTAATATTTTTTAGTGTAAATCCTTGCGTGATTTTAAGAAGAAAAGTTTAAATAAACATATGTCCTAAATATCCCAACATTTGATGAAGCATCAAATTCTGAAACACCTTGTATAGCTTATACTTCGCCAGTGAGAAGGTTAGTTACCTCAAAAACGACTGCTTAAATCAATTTTTACTTGGTATACCTTTTTTATGTAATACATGTTAAAAAATAAGAATTGTTATCTAGAAGTTACCTACAGGGTGGCTCACAGAAGTTATTTCATTTTTAAATGTTGCAAGATATGGAAGGTGGCGCCCTCTAGAGTTTTTTACTGTGGTCTTTGGATGATTTAAGTGTGGTTAAAATACTGGACCCACTTTTAAATAAAAATATATTTAAATAATATTTTCTGTTCAAATACAACGAAATCTTTTGTAATTATAGTTTCAAGGACGTTTTATGTATCATGTGACTTGTTTGGTGATTGATCGGATGGAAAAGCCGGTGGCCAAACTCTAGGCGCTTGTATAATTTTACCTTTGTCAAACTCACCAAATTAGTTACAATTTGTTTCTTTATTGCACTAAAGCAACATAAAAACTTACCTACGTAAGTTAAATTTTAGCGCATACCGTGGCAAAAACTTTATCATAATAATAACCTAAGTTCAGGCTCGTTCAGTGTTTTGTCATCTAAATATATTTTCTGGTCTTTTTTCAGGAGTTTTTGGACAAAAAGTAAAAGTTTACACCAAGGGATGGTGGAAAGTATGCACAGTCTTTGCCTTATGGCTATTTCACTTGATCTCAGACGTTTGCAGTCTTAGTATTCATTTGGGCCGAGATTTGTAAGTAAAAATATTTAAAAAAACGATTATCCCTGGTTTGCAAAAAAAAATGCTTCAAATTATTATACAGGATTTTTATAGATTTTATACTTCTGAATAAAGATATTTAATCAATAATTGTATATCACATTCAGTTTTTGTGTTATATTTTATTTTTCAAAACGCATTTTGGCTTTAAATTCAAATCGTAAATTTAATAATTAAAGAAATAAAAGACATGCTTCCTCCAAAGACCTAAAAATAAATTAAATGAAGCGTTTAAATGCAAAACCAGAAATTTGACACATAAGTTGTTTTGAGTAAAACGCAAAAAACCTGCCAAATTCGTATATTTTATTCAGCGTGCATGGCGTTTTAACCCAAATATTTATTATTTTGACACTGATGGGTACTGCAAGGCTTAAAAACATTCGACTTGTTAGTATAATACTAAGTGGGTTCAATAAAACAAATTGTTTTTCCAAATACTTTTAATATAAAAAGAAATGCAATTTAATTTTTAAATTATTATTTTTTGTATCAAATAAAGCCATTATACTCTCTTCTTTATTATACTCAGGGTGTTCATCGCCCTGATTTTTGTTCTGAGTTTTTGTATAATGAGTGGAGGTAGGAAATTCAGAAAGTACAAAGAACCTTTTGAAATAAGCATACGTTTTTTTTGCTTTTTCCCTTTTTTATTTTTGCTTGTTTAACACTCTTTTTCGGCCTGTACTAGCCGGACTTGGCTTAATTGTAATGTTGTTATTCATGATTACAAAAATACTTTAGTTTATTATTTACATTACAATTTGAAATTTAAATGATCTGTTTTAAAATTAGTGTAATACTAAAGAATCTATCGAGTTGTCCGTTACTTGGTGACAATACATTTTTACGTAGCATGTAATAAATAACACAAATTTACTTTGTTATTTTGTAACAGATTTTATTTGGCTTTTTGCGTTACTGCAGTTTCGACATACTATGTCATGTTCAAACGACTTTTTAAAGAGTGAATGAATTATAAAAAATTGCATAAACTTATACCTTATATCCTAAAGTTAACATCTGGTTTATCTTTTACAATTGTTAGGTCCTATCTCTATTGTTACAAGTATACTGCTATAATAAACTTTTACAGTTAGTTGAAAATAATAAATAATTGGGTATTTTTTATGTCTGTTTGCAGATTAAGAAGTTTTACATTATTATTTTTATTGTGTTTATAAGTTTCTATGCTTTCTAATATATCTAATTTTTTAATTCTTTGTTCTAAGTGTAGAATGTTTAGACTATCTATATTATGAAAAGAATGACCAGAGTCTAGGAAATGGTTTAAAAAATTGGAGTTTCTTTTGCCTAATCTAAATGATGCGTAGTGTTCTTTAAATCTTTTTTCGAAGCTTCGGCCTGTTTGTCCTATGTAGCACTCTGAACATTCTAGCTAATAAACTCCAGATTTTTTATGTTTGTTGATCTTGTCTTTCACGTTAAAAAGGTGGTTGGATAATTTTTGCGATGGTTTAAATGCTTTTTCATATTATTATTACTTAAAATATTTGCTATTTTGTCAGATATAGGTCCAAAATATGTAAGAATTGTGTATTTTTTGTTGAGTTGGATGCTTTTATTTTTGGATATATATTACCTATTGTATTTATTTTCTGTTTTTTGTTAATATGGTTATTAATGTGTAACTTTGTAGCCGTTATTTATGGCAATCAATCTGACAGTATTTAGTTCTTTGTTTAATTTGTCTTGTTCTAGTGGGATGGCAAAGGCTCGGTGAACCATAGATCTATATGCTGAAAATTTGTGGCTATTTGGGTGATTAGAGTTACTAGGAATAGTTGTATCTGAATATATTTATAGGAAATCCACATTTTCAGATTTATTAGAGGACATAGAAATTTATAAATAAAATAAAAATATTAATGTCAATCTTCTTATTCGGCAAACAGACATTAAAAATTCCCAATTATTTAATATTTTTGATTAACTGTAAAAGTTTATTATAGCAGTATACTTGTAGCAATAGAGATAGGAGACTAACAATAACTGACCCGTCCCTTGTCTATGGATAGGACCTAACAATTTTAAAGGATAAACCAGATGTTAACTTTAGGGTATAAGGTATAAGTTTATGCACTTTTTATAATTCATTCATTCTTTAAAAAGTCGTTTGAAAATGACATAGTATGTCGAAACTGCAGTAATGCAAAAGTAAAATAAAATCTGTGACAAATTTGTGTTATTTATTACATTCTACGTAAAAGTGTAATACTATTAATTATTAAATTTAATTTTGATTTGCCATAATCTGATTACACGCAACAAGCTCAAACTCGACTGGTATGGCGGCTCCCGCCAAATCACGTGACTAAAAATTTGCACCTGGATTGGCTTAGAAGCAAATGTCTGCTTTTGCATTTAAGTATAAAGTTAAACAACGAATAACGCCTTAAATATTAGATTATGCACTTAATGGTTAGAAAATCGTATTCCTGGCAAATTTCTAATACAATTCTCATGAACAAAGCATCTTAAAACTAAAAACTTAAAACTAAAACATTTTTCATTGTCAGGTCAGTGCTAGTGAAAATAACAAATATGTCAAAATAGCCATTCTTCTCCTTTTCACACCACTTCCAAAAGATTTATACATTGGACAAATCGTTAAAACAACAAAACAAAACATACAACAAATTTAGAGGAAAAACAGAGAAGAGACAGACCAAGTTACAAATTAAACTAAACTAAAATAATATAAAATGTTCAATATTAACAATGAGAACAAAAAAAAAAATTAAAAATTAAAATAAAAACAGAAATGAATTAAAATAAGCAAGCCCTCACACAAACCTATCATTTAAAAAATTCATTTTGCGAATAGTAGGCTCCAGCAATGAGCAGACGCTTTACCTCCCTCCTAAATCTTTTTTCACAAGTAATTTGGCGAACACGTGATGGAAGGTGGTTGAACAACTTTTTGCCATTATAAACGATAGATCTCTGTACCAATGTTGAGGGAGGGTATGGAAGAGAAGCCACTCGACTATTACGAGTGGGATGGGGCAGATTCCGCAGAAATTTCATCCCTATATTTCTTGGACCGAAACACACTGTTTCTAGAATGAGAATACATGGTAAAGCAGATTTTTTGGCCAAAAAAGAGGTCTACAAGATTCCTGACGCCCAGTCTTACACATAAATCTCAATGCTCTCTCTGCAACATAAAAAGACCATTAAACTGGTAATCCGCGCATGCGCCCCAGAAACATATACCATACCGAAGATGTGACTCAACTAGAGCATAATACACAT
Source organism: Listronotus bonariensis (assembly GCA_014170235.1). Lineage (NCBI taxonomy): Eukaryota > Metazoa > Arthropoda > Insecta > Coleoptera > Curculionidae > Listronotus > Listronotus bonariensis. Next base: position 1,497 of record JACEGR010003170.1, on the reverse strand, counting down.
TCCGAGCCACCCCACCATTCAACTCTTGAGAAACGACCCTAACCGCGTAGCAACCTCTAGAGACCTTTTTACTGAGTTCCGATATGTGTTGTTCAAACTTCAATTTTCTATCAATGTGTAGACCCAAGAATTTATTTACCGTCGGATTACTGATTGGATTGTTCTCAAGATGCACATCGTCAAGTTCGCACCCAAAGCTGATCATATTGGTCTTAGATACATTAAGAGTTAGAAAATTGGCATTACACCATTCCCTGAATCTCTAACCAAATCTGCTTCAATGCTCTGCTTCATTTCACATGCATCATGGCCGTGCCATTAGAATGGTTGTATCGTCAGCAAAACATTGTAAACTCACCCGCAATAGGTAATCTAGCAAGATCGTTAATATAAATTAAGAACAACAGAGGACCCAACACATGATCCCTGCGGAACTCCCGACGATATATTTAAAAGTTCAGATTGACAATTATTAAACAACACACTCTGATAACGGTCCGAAAGGTAAGATGAAAACCAGTCCAAAGATTTTCCCCTAAATCCGTAGACTTCAAGCTTGCTCAGCAGCACTCTGTGATCCACACAGTCGAATGCTTTAGTGAGATCACAGAATACTGCCGAAGCAACCTCTCCATCATTAAGGCTCAGGTAAAGACTCCTAAGAAAAGAGAACATTGCATCGAGAGTATTTGTTCCTTCCAGAAAGCCAAACTGAACAAGCGCAAGCAATCGATGCCTAGTCAGAAAACTCAACATACGCCTCTTCACCAGTTTTTCTATAATTTTAGCGAGAGTTGGTAGCAGAGAAATTGGTCGAAAACAGGAGGCATCCTCAGCGTCTCCTCCTTAAAAAGAGGAATCACTGTTGCCAATTTTAAAATGATGGAAATGTTCCTGATAGAAAATGACCGATTTAGTGCATCCATAAGCTTCCACCGAAGCTGGAAGTTGTAAAAAGCTTAATTGAAATATGATCCCAACCAGATCGTTTTATTTTGATTTCTGTAAAGATATTCATAATTTCTTCCATATTTGAGCAGAAAAAGATAAAAGGTTTCCGCACTGAGACACCGTTCAGAAAATAGAGAGCGTCTGATTGGTTTGTCTGACCGGTGAAGATTTGACGCTATAGAGCAATAAAATGAGTTAAAATCAGACGGGCTGATTTCCAGAGTGTACGCCGATCTACCCCACCATTCAGATACTAACGGCTTTCCAACGTCTCTCTGTCAGATTACTTGCTGCCGATGACTCAGTCGCAGCCAGCACTTAGCCAGTCTAATAACTCTCCGGTAAGTGTACGGCCACTTATTATGTATTTATGACTGCAAATGATGGGACAATCTATAAAAAAAAATTTTCTCATTTTATGCAAAGAGCGCATATTGCGGGCTGAAATTTTAAACCCTTTGTAAGCCAGCACTTTCTGGTTTTGTTCTTTATAATCCTTAGCGGACAGATGAAAAACACATTCAGACATGTTTACGAAAAGTCTCT